>JBBPRS010000021.1:0-135335 GCA_038093155.1 Boletus huronensis | reverse complement strand
CTTACAGAGTTAACTGCCCTTTTCTAAGAAGAATAAGATAAAAGTGTCTGAAAGGAATAGATAAGAAAAGTGAAGCATAAGGTTGATAAAAAATGAAAATTATCCTTGATTACGCTGTAATCCTAGTGCATGGCACTTGCTTATGTTAGCCTGTAACACCATCAACATGAAGAGCTGGCTCAAGTTGCTCAACATTATGCCGCTTGACCCCTCCCCACTCCTCTTTCCACCCCCCAGATTGCTCAGCAGAGTGTGGGAACATCATCCTACATCTCAGCAAAAGCTGAAGCATTCTACCATGACAAATTTGAGGCTGAAGCATGCCACCGCACTGCCGAGGCTTTAAAAGGACACAGTTCATAGGTGATGAGGGTCCCTGTAAACATTTTACTTCTATTGCTTCTTCTGGCAGTCATACAATAGCTACAGATGCTGGTAGTACAACAGATACTCCCATGGATGAGAATAGCTTAGTAGACTGCACCGATGCTGACTTTCCTGTTGCTTCTTTTTTCCATGTATTATCTTCCATTCTTGATGATTCCAAAAGGGCATCCCATCAAGGCGTGGTGCCAGAAATAAATAATAGCGTGCTTAATTCCCTTACAAGGCAACAAAACATTTCTCTTTCTTATAAACCCCTCACTTCTTTTTCTAGGTCTTCTACGTTGTCATTCGATGGTGAACTATCGCTTGAGACACGTATCATGCATCAAGAAAATGGCAATTGGCGATCTCGATTGTTTAAGGCCCTTCTTGATTTAGGGGCCTCTCACACATTTATTGACAAGGACTACGTCTTCAATCACGGTATTCCTACCCATGAAATTCCTAATCCTATTATAGTAAAAAATGCAGATGGATCTGACAGATCTATCAGAAAAATAACCCACACTCAGAACAGCTACCTGAGCGAAAGCCCTGGGATCATGCCATAGATCTCAAACCCGATTTCAAACCAAAAAAGGGTAGAGTAATTCCGTTATCCAATTCAGAAATGGATGAAGTCTGGACGTTCATAGACAAAGAACTCAAGAAAGGATACATCTGCCCTTCTAAATCCCCTCAAACAGCACCCGTATTCTTTATTCCCAAAAAGGATGGGAAGAAATGTCTAGTTATGGACTATAGATATCTAAATGAGGGTACCATCAAGAATGCATACCCTTTACCACTAATTTCATCTTTGATAGACAGGTTAAAAGGCACCGATATGTTTACAACCCTGGATTTTCAATGGGGTTACAACAATGTCGGATCAAAGAGGGTGACAAATGGAAAGGAGCCTTCGTCACTCCTATTGGCACTTATGAACCAATGGTTATGTATTTTGACATGACTAATTCCCCTCCCACCTTCCAATAGATGATGAACAACATCTTCAATGACCAATACGTGGTCTTAGTCATCTATATCGATGACTGTATGATATTCACAAAAGGTAAAACCAAAGAAGAACACGAAGAAATCGTGAAAAAAGTTCTCCGCAGACTGCGTGAGAATGACTTATATGCTAAACCAGAAAAGTGTTTCTTCTCTCAGGAAAAGGTTGACTTTTTAGGTATGGTCATCTCTAAAGAGGGGTCGAAATGCAAGGTTCCAAAGTATCTGGGGTCCTGGATTAGCCCATTCCTACAAAACTAAAACAGCTACAAGGTTTTCTGGGCTTATGTAATTATTATAGGCAGTTCATAGAAGGCTTCACCCACATTGCATGTTCCCTAAACAATCTTACCAAAAAAGACATTCCATTTATTTGGGGTACAAAACAACAAGAAGTGTTTGATATGCTAAAAAACAAGTTTAGAGAAACTCTGCTCCTAGCATATCCTAATAGAGATCAAGAAATGCATTTGGAAACAGATGCATCAGATATTGCTACCGGAGCAGTTCTTTCAGTAAAATGTGATGATGGACATTGGCATTCCTGGACCTTCTCTTCTCATTCTTTCGATTCCGCTGAGTGGAACTATAACATTTATGACAAAGAACTTCTAGTGGTAATTAGGGCTTTAGAAGAATATTGTCATTACCTAATTAGTAGAGAACACTTTGAGATTTGGATGGATCACAAGAATCTCAAATATTGGAAAAAGCCTCAAACCCTTTCTGGGAGACAAGCACGATGGCATGCATTGCTGCAAGAATTTAATTATACCATGGTTTATAAACTGGGTACTAGCAATGGCCGTGCTGATGCACTCTCATGCCGACCAGATCATGGTGATGCTGTACTTGATCATAATGCTAACATCACCATTCTCCCACCAGAAGTCTTTGTGAACAATGTTTCTATTTCTTCTCCCTTTTACGAAAAAAATACAAAAAGAAACAAAAAAGATGGACAAATCTCCCTTTTTGGACTTCACCTATGATGAAACCGAAAAAATATATAAAAACAATAAAAACAAAGTCTTTATTCCAGAGTCATTACATACCGAACTCCTTACTTTAGTTCACAATTCCCCTGCAGCAGGCCACACCGGTCATGCTCACACTACTCATCTTCTCTCTCGATATTTTATGTGGCCTGGAGTCACAAAAAACATTAAACTCTATGTAGATAGCTGCCAAGTGTGTGCCCTCACGAAGGGTAAGTCAAAAGCACCAGCAGGAAAACTTCTTCCTCTTCCCACACCCACACATCCCTAGGAAAATATCTCTGTGGACTTTGTTACCGGACTTCCGTCTTCTCACAGCTTTAACGCCATCACGGTTATAGTAGATTGCTTCTCAAAAGAAGTAGTCTTTGTGCCGTGTTATGATACTATTTCTTCTGTGGACTTAGCCACCATTTTTAGAGACAATGTTTGGTGCATTCATGGACTACCCTCTTCGATTGTATCAGATAGAGGACCCCAGTTCGTATTGGACTTCACACAAGAGCTTTGCAAAGGCCTAGGCATCAACCAAAAGATCTCCACCGCATATCATCCGCAAACTGATGGTCAAACGGAACAGATTAACCGAGACATGGAACAATATCTTCGCACATACATAATGAAGAACCAAGACTCGTGGGTGGATTGGATCAAGATGGCCCAATTCCAACATAACAATTCCCTCACTTCGGCTACTGGCACAACCCCCTTCTCAGTCACATGTAATTATCAACCTCGTGTAGGATTTGAAGGGAAAGCCAAGGGGCTTGTGGGATCGTTTTTGGAGGAAACGGGCAAGGCCCATAAAGAAGTAGAGCAAGCTCTCGTTATTTCCAAGGAGAGAATGAAGGTGCAAGCAGACAAAAAGAGATCCAAAGCACCCAAGTACCAAAAGGGACAGCAGGTCTGGCTTTCAACGGAAAAGTTGAAGCTTCCATATCCAGCAAAGAAGCTCACCCAAAAATGAATAGGACCTTATGAGATCTTAGAGGTCCTTCCTAATGCAGTCAAACTCAAACTACCAAAGGCAATTCATATCCATCCTACAGTAAACATCTCCCGTGTCAAACCTTATCAACAAACCTTGCCTGGACAACCCTTGGTTAAACCTGAGGCTATCAGCATTGACCCCGATGGAGAAGAACAATTTGAGATTGATTACATAGCAGCTTCTCAACTTCATGGATGACAGCTTCAATATCTCATGCATTGGGTTGGTTACGACGAAACCAACAGAACATGGGAAACTGCAGACATCATTAACACTGCACCAGATGCAGTTGCAGATTTCCACCATCTCAATCCATCTGCACCATGGAAGCTTAGAGGGATGACAGCTGGACACTTTGCATCTTTATTCTCACCTTACAAAAACTTCACCAAAACGGACTCCATGGGAACTCGTCTGGAATACAAGTCCTAAAGAGGGGGTAGTATTAGGAAATAGCATTAATTTTACACTTTTTTACACTTACACTAAATATTTCTTTTTGACGAACTATTTCTTTCTCTTGCACGTGATCGTGGGAAAGTCACATGACTAATCATGTGACCAGACCATACTCCATACATGTGCCTTGTTACGATTTATCCGTTTCTTGTGCTGTTCTATGTTCTTTTCTTACACTTTGTTGAACTCCCACGATTACCAGCTGTCTTGGCCCCGTTCGGTAATCTGTACTCACACTTTAAACGAACATTCTCTAATGTTCTTTTGTTTTCCACAAGTTGTATTAATAATCGTTCCATGGTGTTCCATGGTATTCTTTTGCTTATCAATCATTCTCAGGCCTTTGTATATATAAACCTTTGTACTTCACCAGTCAAGATCTTCCCATCTTGACCTCCTTTCCCATCTTGAATTCTACGCTTTGACTCTCAGAGTCCCTCACTTCTCTAAGTCCTCGTCCTACTTTCGAGTGGACACTCTTGAACCTCTGAACCCTCCGTGACATCTTTGTCATTGACTCTAGGTGTTCGCACATCTAGAACCCCCTTGGTCTTAGTGGAACAATCCGCTAAAATTGACAACTAACTAAAGTCGTCCCTCTTCATCTTTGACTACCTTCAGAAAGGCTACAGCTGTTCCTACCTGGACCATCCGTAACATGCCTTTAATCTCCGCTTCTTTTTACTTCTTTTTCCCATCATCAACTTCTTTTTCTCATCATCAAGGAACATCTCTCACGAGTGCTTCCTTTACTTACCATACTTAGCCTTACGCTCCCAGACACAGCTTGGTCTGTGCACATTCTTTACACATATATAAAGTAGCACATACGACTGAGAACTCCTCAGTCTAATCCACTTGTTTCTTCTGCCCTCACCAGCATTTGACTCTAAGGGTTCCGCTCCCCTCTCCCTCTCTCCCCTCATCCTGTGGGACAATAGTATTTGCTGTGTGTGATATTTTGGTCTAGATTGTAACACCATCATTGTCAAAAGCAACAAAAGGTGAACAAAAAGTCTCCACTGGGCACATGAGGCATGATCAAGGGGGCAGATTCGGGTAGCATCGTCATTCCAAGGGGTCGATTGCGACTGATCGACCCCTTGGAATGGTGATGGCTACCTGGGATGATGGTGCTACTGTGACTCATGTGCCTGTGATCCTCATTCCCTAATCCAGCAGCTTAGTAATATGTAGAGTTTGGCTATATTTGGTCATGTTAGAAACGGAAGCCATTGCCAAACAGCGTGAGTGCACCTTCTAAGAATCTAGTAAGCACTAAACGAGTGCACCGCCATGGCATCCCAAACGCGCCCAAGTGTTTCTGGCAGTCGTCCAGATCCATACCAACTTGAGCGGCTAGCTGAAGAACTTGCAGCCCGCGAGCTGTCAAGCACATCTGTCGGTCGATTTTCTGGCAGTGAGGACTTGCCTCCACAGCCTGACTTACCGATATACGTCCCCTTGTCCCACGACAACGAATTTCTGGCAGCTGAGACGTTCAATGTTGAGAAATTTCTTCTTTCTCGCTCATACACATCGCTTCCGGAACTCCGAACGGAACTCAGAGAATACTTGTCCTCCCTGAAGGAGGAGTTGGTCCTTCTGATCAATGACGACTACGAAGATTTCATCAGCCTAAGCACGGACCTGCGAGGGGAAGGTGCAAGGATGGCTAGGCTTAAAGCACCTCTGAATAGTCTCAGGGAACAGATACAGGTGTGTGGACATGCAGAACACTAGGATACAAGCCGACATATCCGCAGGTCTCCCGCCAAAGTCTCCAAAATATTCAAGATGCAATCCAGGCCAAACTAGATGCGAGATCAAAGCTGCGCGATGAAAAGGTTCTACATTCGTTCTTCCTCCGCGGATGTGCAGTGGGGTAATGATTGTCCCTTTCAGGCATTGCTTCATCATCTCCTGAAGATATCCGAGTCTATCACACGCCTCGAGTCTCTTTTGTTGATCTCGAAACCAAATCACGTAGAGATCCCTCCGTCTCATCTTTCCAGGGCGACCGAGGTTAGTTCGGGAAAGTACGTAGATTCTTCAGAACTTGAATTTTTCTAACTACATGCCTAGGACACGGGGCAGCCGAGGCAAACACCTATTCAGAGTCGCGACAGAGTATACTCAACTTCTTTACCTTGTCTCCAAGGCACGTGCGGAAAACTGTGCGTACGTCGAAGAGATCCAGTGGGTCCGTTGATATTTAGTTTGTCAGAGATTCGGTCAAACCATTATCCTGACAGAGCATCGACCGCATCAGAGATACTCTGACATCCGATCTGGACCACCTGTTTTCGAATATATTGACAGCTTTGACAGGGACTGGTGAAGGAAAAACGTCCGAACTCGAGAGGGCCAAACTAGTCGCCGAACTGACCGAGTGTTTGTGTGTTTATGATACCCTGTGCCTTTGGAGGACCGCAGAAGATATAATCAAGAGGACTGTCGTTCTACCATACACCAGAAAGGTCGGTGGCCGTCTGTGGGGAGATGTGCATATATTAAGCCTGTACTTCTAGTCAATACATGCAGATGCATTGGCCGCTCCACACTCGCCCATCATACCCCACACTCCTTTGCCGAGCCGTGCACTTCCGAGCTCTTTTCCACTTCGAACGCCATATACTCCATACACTGCCTTCCCGTCCCAACAAAACCCATTCGATTCCAAGGATGCCACGTCTTCGATACCATATCTAGATGAATCTAACGACCCGCTGGCAAAGTTATTCAATCAAATACTTCGATTTCTCGATCGAGATTTACGCCGGATTATGCAGATAGCAGAGCAAGTTTCGGTCAAAAGCAATCCAGCACGAATGGATTTAACCTCTGCTGCTGCGTTACCGAGTAGCATCGGGGTCCCGACGCACTCTGGCGACGGTTTTGATATAATGGCGAATGTCATCTGGCCCGAAATTGGACAGGGGATTATGGATGAATTGGGGTCGGTGGTCTTTGCCGCAGGGAAGCCTGATGAATTTCTGAAGGTAGTTTGTCATCTCACTGATTACGGTAATTTCACTCAGACTTGGGGCTCTAGCGTCATGCGGCAACACAGGCGTTTATCCATGCCCTTGAATTCATAGCACCGTCCACAAAATCAGTCCAAGCGATGAGGTCTCATCCAGTCTTTGCTTCCTTCAACAGACGTTGGCAGTTGCCAATCTACTTCCAACTTCGCTGGAAGGACATCGTCGGCAAAGTAGAAGACAGCTTAAGTACCACAGTCATCAGTCCTAATTTCTCCAACCTTGGTAAGAAGTGTGTTTTGGGTCCTGCTATTCAATGTTGAGCTGTCGTGTAAGGGCATTCCGCGTTTCTGATGCCTCAGGCAGAGAGCGTGTGGGCCGCTATAAGTTCGTGTTGGAGCGCAGAAATCTTCATTCCAGATTTGGCGCATCGTTTCTGGAGATTGACCCTGCAGGTGAGAACTGTTCGACCTCTGCCATTTAATGTCCGCCGAAACCCGCTTCAGCTTCTCAGCAGATATAAAATTTGGCTCGAAACTGTACTTCCCCAAACCGAGGCTCCGGTACAAGCTACGTCTCCGACAGACAAGGTTGTTGGGTTTGTTCCATACGACATTTGACTTACTGACTTGGTGGACTTATATTATAGAGTCGTTCGGCTACCCCACAAGCATCTTCCGAGGCTATCCCAGAGAACAATGCTGTCGATGACCTCCTGAAACAATATGCTATCATCCTTGTTGACATCAAGGCGATGACTCTGAAAGTCTCGATTCTTTGGAGGGAAGAGATTATCTCTGCCCTCCCCGAGCTCGCTGCGTCTCAGGATATGTACATCGATCCAGAAGGTCCGCATCTCCCGAGACTGGTGCTGTCTAGACC
Source organism: Boletus huronensis (assembly GCA_038093155.1). Lineage (NCBI taxonomy): Eukaryota > Fungi > Basidiomycota > Agaricomycetes > Boletales > Boletaceae > Boletus > Boletus huronensis. The sequence goes on along the minus strand of JBBPRS010000021.1, from coordinate 127,638 downwards.
GAGCTGAACTGAGATTCGTGAAGATGCACTCAGAGAGCAGCTAAACAATTTAAGTTCTATAGCTGAACAAGTGACGAAACAGGTCGTCCAGTTGTTATCTCGACGCGCATGCGATTCTCTTTTACCCGTGCGCTCGATACCTTCACAATTTCGGGCGATGTCCAGCAGACGCATACCCACCGAGCCCAGTTACTTTGTTCCCTTGATTCTCCGTCCTGTCAAATCATTCTTTGGTATCGGAAGTTCCAGCGTCGCGGGTGATCGTCTGCGAAAAGATTTGCTCAAGGAATCGGCCACGGAAGTATTTGACGGCGTTTGCCAAAGGTGAGTGCGCTCCCGCCGTCGACGACGAAGCGGCAGTTTGCCCACTGACCCCCCTTGCAGATATATCCAGTACTTGACTGCAATGAGGAAGACAGAGGAATCGTTGAGGCGTCTCAAGAAAGGAAAGAAGTCGACTCTGGGTATTTTCAGTGGTGCGAGCGCCAGCAAGGACGACGACCGCGATGAAGAGCGCATTCGAACCCAGATGATTATAGACGTCGAAGCATTTGGTCAGGATGGAAAGTCCTTGGGTGTAGACATAACGTCAGTTGAGAATTACCTACAACTCTCCCAGATGGTTCAAAGTGAACTTGTTGATGGTGAGTGTCGATCTTCCTGGTTCGCTATTCAAGACTTCTGAATGGCAGTTGACGATAGAATCATGAGAACTGCAGAGTACCTACACGATGGAGAATTGAATGTTCGTTAATAAAATAAGATACAGCCATTAATGTGGACAGGAAGCATGGTAAATGGCCGTGCGAGTGACAGTTAGGCTGATGTCCGTCCGATAGGTACCACCTGAGCTTTCATGCTGCAACAATGCTTGATAGCAATGTGAACAATGATACTGAACCGACCACCCTCTCATCTTCTCTTTCGTGTACTCTTCCACAGTATCGAAAACATCCCGATTGAGCAGCTTCTGAGAAATGGAGAGCATATCCCCATCACTGCGATAAGACTCCAACATCCCCGTTAAAATCGTCCTAAATTCCGTGTAGGGCGTACCCGGAGTAGAATCTGCATACAGTCCGGGATCAACCAGGCGTTTGAATAAGCGCGGAAACGAGACGGCTCGCGTAGAACTGATGGTAACCAAGGACGCAAACGTATTTTGCACGAGCTCCCGCAAGCTTGAAAGGGACATGGTCTTCAATCGATGACTACCAGCGCCGTCTACCAAATGGAGATTGGAGACGACCTGCACGGAGTGAAGCTGACTACTGAGCAGCTGAAACCAGATGTCTTCGAGCGGGACTGCAGTCGTAGCTGACGTGCTCGAATGCTCCAAACATATGCTCGTGCCTCTTTGTCCAATCTCTCTCAGAGCGTTGACCGATTCGTCGACGTTTGCATCGCTGGAGTTCAAGTCGAGGACAGCTCGGGCAATTCTTTGTGTCAACTGCTTTTCGAATGCTTCGGCTTTCGCCAGCGCATCTCGTGGTTGACCCCGCTGATTCAATGCCCAAAGCACTGCCCCATATGCGTGGTTCTCTTCACAGATCTGTTCTATCGCCGGCCAATCGAGGCCGCTTCGCATACGATCTAGGGTTTCGATGACACCCAACGGCATATACTGACACTGCAATTTGATGAACAGTAGACGAAGTGGCTCGCTGATATGCGGATGATCCGGAGGATAATCTTCCCTATCCGAAACCTGCGAGTTGATTAAATGAAGGAGATAGTCATAGCGCCGACGATCATCCGTAGGATCCATGATATTGAGAGCAGTTTCGTGTAGACTCGGGGCAAACTTGTCAACTAGAGTAGCAGTCGATTGCAGGTCGAGTGTAAGGAGGTGACCAAGGGTCTCCGAAAGCGCGCTCTGAATATCCTCGGGTAAGACGCTGTGGTCATCTGACCTTGAGAGATCGAGAACTTCTTCAACGCAAGGAAGTAGCGATGCCGTCTGAAGACTTGGATCAAGCAAGTAACTGGACAAAAGCTGTGTCCATTGGCGCTCATGTCGACGTCGGTTTTGCAAAATGCGGTAAAAGCCTGCGTTTTCAAATATTTTCTCTATTTCGGAGCTGTCACGAGGTGTATATGCCGATAACAGATATTCAGCAGCGAGCTGGCGATCCTCTCGGGTTTCAGGGTCGAGGGAAGTGGCGAGGGACACGAGGAGGTCATAGAGGACGCGAGGGTCGATATCTTCAACATGGATGTATTGCGGATACTTGGGAATGTTTCGCGCAATGAAGATGTTGATGAAGATGGTGGCGGAAAGCGGTAGATCTTGACACGATGCGATATCCAATAAGATCTTGACGATGGATACCCTACTGATGTTAAGAGAGTCTGTAAGGAACGAGTCCTCGAAGGCGATGTCCAAAGTGTGAAGGAACGACTCCGCGTCGAAACGGAGCAGCAATCGGGCATAAGGGTACGTGGGCTCTGCTCCATCTCCCGTGAGGATCAGATGACCACCTTTAGAGGGCCAGACAGTAGATGTTCCGCTGAATATAAAGTTGTATACATCATACTTGGCGCGCTGAGCTTCGTCAGGCGGTAAAGGTTCTCCACTTGGATATGTCTGGCCACTGAGCACGTTGACTAAGTAAGGGAAAATCTTGTATGCATGACGAAGTGATGCAGCCGCGCGTTGCACGCCTGCTCCATTGGGAACCGACGGATCTCCAGGAAGAAAGGGAAGTTGGCGGATAAGAGAGATTAGCTCCACTATTGGGGCAACATAGTCTTGTAGGGCACGCGTGTATACATAGATCAGCGCATCCCAAAGTCGATGTATCTGACAAAGACGAATGGCTTGGTTAATGTCCAAACACGAAGGGTCTATATGCCAAATCACTAGTTCGGCTAGGGCGGGCTGGCCAGAGTCATCATGGAGCGCCACCAGTCGCTGGGTTATGCGTGGAGGCACGAAATCAATAGTGCCTGCGAGCACAAACGTCTCAAGCTGTTCCAAGTAGATTCGAGTTATTCCAGCATCTTCGAAATGCTGGAACAGGTCTTCGAAAAGGAAATCGTGATTATCGAGGGTGATGCAGGAGCGCGCACAACTCGCGACCAGGCCTTCGAAGAGAGACGTGCGATCAACACCCCTACCATCCGGGCTAGAATGAGTACCATCCGTCATCCTATCTTCGGAGAACGCGTAACTAGCGGATGCCACCATCAATTCGTGCAACTTTTGTCCAAGGACTGCTTTCTGCTCCTGAGCGGCATCCGGTAGCCCATTGCGGTTGCCCGGGGCTTCCCCGGTATAATACGAACGAGTGAGCTCAATAGCGCTCAGAAAATCACCTTGCTCGACCAAGGACAAGATCTTATCAGCCCAAGTGAGCATTGTTCCAACTTGAAGCTCCTCGCGACACTGCCGGAGGTTAGTATAAGACTCGAGACCCAATTGCGGTGACTAACCAAAAGGAATATCTTCCCCTTGTAAGCCCGAATACTATGTGCGACATCACTGAGGGATTCGGAATATGGCACCGACCCATCGGTCGTGGAACCAAGGGATGGTGATACTAGCGCCGAAGCATTGAATGGTACATGCTCGATAACCTTGGAGGTACGAATGTCGTATACGCTAAGCGTGGCTGCTGTGAAGGCAAGCAGTTGCTGTGATGATGGTCAGGCTGAATTCATTCGTTTCGTCGAAAATTAGGATACGAACGTTCGCATTCAACCACTGCAGGGCAAGGACTGTATCGCCCACTGTCCAAGTCCCGGTGTCTTCAAAAACAAGTGTTCCCATATCCACTTCGCGAGTCTTGCCTGTGCGCGGGTTGAACACTGATTGTTTCGCCATCCTCTCCGAAACACGTAGAAGGCGAACGGTTCTTCCCCATGAGTAGGCTAGCGTCGGATGTGTCTTGTCGCTGCCAACGTCCTTTGGTTCTTGTTGGGTGCTGGTGCTAGGAAACCAGGCTAACGTGCCTCTCCTTCGTCCCAAAGATGTCAATTCCGCATCGTCGGCGCGGGCTTGCTTAAGCCACGTCTTCGGTGAGGGCTTTAGACCAACCATTACCAGCTTGTTGATGGTGAGCAGCGCAACAATGTGATATCTGTCGGTTGGATGTGCGTCGGTGCCCAGGGGTAAAGTAGCCATTACTAGCAGGGTATTGCGAGGTTTGCGCCGACGAAAAGACCGAAGGCCTGGCGCGGTTAGGGCAGATATTGAGGTCGTACCTTCGTGATTAGGTTCTTGGCGATAATTCCCCAGGATGCGGATGGTGTCTGATGCTTCTACGAACAGGACCTTGCCTAGACTATGATAGAAAGCCAAGCCATGTTCATCAGCTGAGATGATAGCTGTGTGACGACCTGCGACGAAGCTAACGTTGACAATGCGGGAACCTTGAAGGTGACCTTCTTGTCGTCCCGACATAACTGCTTGAGCAGATGGTGGAGCAACGATACGTGCTGGTACTTGCGGGTTCTTCAGGTCGAATATTTGGATATATCCAGAGACATGACCCGAGGCAAGGTAGGTGTGGTCGTGAGATAATGCAACAGCAGACGTGGATCCTACTGTGCTGGCTTTCACAGTGTGAGCACATGATTGACGCACAAGACAAGTAGATAGCAACCTGAAGCATCATTCCCGCAGATGCCCAATAGTGTCTGCTTGAAATCGAAAACGAATATGCGACCAGCATCTGTCCCTACACAGACGAGGCCGTTGGCAGCTAGAACAGTCGGGGAGCCTAGATTGGATGCGCCCAAGACAATGGCAGCTTTCGACGACCGTTTTCCATACAGCTGGTTACCCGCATTCTGAAGCACCGTCCACCTGAATACCTCTCTTTCAGCCTTGAGATAGCCTCTCCATGCCCCCGTGCCAGTGCCAGGAGTAGAACTTCTGGAAATGTCAGAAACGCGGGAGGGGGTTGAAGCAAAACCAATTGCAGCCGAAATATCAGGAGGCAAGCTATGGTTAAGTTCATTCCGAGGGCTGTTGGAAACACACGAACGAAGGCGAGATACACTCGGGAGCAAAAAGGGCTGAGGGGGATCGCCGGGCGAGTAGAGTGGAGCGAGCAGAGGTTCTGGAGGAGGCGTAGCCATGACGGGCTGGGCAAGAGGGGACTGGGGAAGACTAGCCGAATCGAGAATGATCTCGGCGTGCGCCTACATACCCTTTAGCCACATCCCATCAACACGAGGTAGTAAGCGATACTGACCGACGGCTCTTCAGTATCGGCGCCACCAAACTTTTCACTAGGATCATCTTTGAAAAGAGAGCGCTCTACCTCCGCTTCCTCGAATACGTCCGAGGTGTCGTCTGGCCCGAGAACATCCCGCAACTGTTCCCGGTAATTTGTGCCGGTGACCTGCTCGACGTCTACACCATCGTAGAGAAACTCTTCCTCCTCGTCTCCGCTTTCTCCTCCGTGCTCGTCTCCGTCGCCGCTGAAGAGTTCTTCCATGCGGGTGGAATAGTCGCCCGCATGGTCCTCGTCCGCGTGTTCGCTGTGGCTGGAGAGGCCCGGGGAGGAAGAGCGCGTAGGACCTTGTGTAGCACGACCGACGTCGCTCATTTCAGAGTGGCAGGATGTCATAAGTCCGGGTTTGTTTGTTATGGAGGCTGTTGCCAAACATTGCCACGTGTACGCCGACTATTACATGGAGGCAGTCGAGGGAGAAAGAACAAAAGATATCATGCAGAAATCAACACTAACCCCCCCTGTGCGTCTCGAGTCATGATGCTGGCCGCCGTTCCCGCTCTCTACTTTTTACTCCTGGCCCGAATCGTTCTTGGAAATTGATCAGCTCCTCCATCAGCTCCTCCATCATCCTCATGGTCGACTGCTGAGCGGTCGCGTCAAACGAAGCGGGTTTTGTCGGTGCTAGTTCACCAGCATGTGGATCAACGGTGTTGTCAGCGAGATTGTCAACCACCATAGGTGAATCTCGACCCTCACGGTGGCCCCCTCCCGAGTCACGATCGTCAGGGACAGGCGCATCGGAGAGGATGTCGCCCGTCCCGGAGGCACTGCTCTTCAAGGCTCTTTCCAAAGCCTCCCTCCGACGACCACGGTCGAGCGCGCCTGCCTGTTCCCTGCCCACCCACTCCACCAATGCGCGAACACGCTTATTCATGTCTCCGACGCTCATGCGCTTGCTCGGCCACTTGACCTTGACCCCCCTCTCCATCGTCCTCTCCAGAGACTCTCTGCCGCCAGGACCAATGGCCAGACTGCGGACTTCGAGCGGGCGCGGTATGTCCGTTGGAAGCATGTGTTCGAGGTGGGCCAGATAGTCTGGCAAGTTCCATGACGTAAAGAGAGGTTGTTGGGAGATTGCATAGGCATGGGAATTGCGATATGCACGAGAATTCTCGGCAGAACTGCCTGCCGCTCCCGCCCCGGAATGATTTCGCTTGCTCGAGCTGTCCTGAGTGCCGCTTCCCGGCGCGTGAGAGGATGGAGGCGGGCGTTTTGGCGTAGGACCAGCTTTGCCGCGGGTCGTTTGGGTCGATCGCTTGCTCGGACCGGTTCCTGGGTCAACGTCACGTGAGTAAGCAGACCATTTTATCATTGGATTGGCTCGGACACATACCTTCGTCACCCTCAACGGAAACGACAGCATCGTGGTGCGCAGGGACGGCCTTGCGTGGACCACCTCGTCGATTGCGCGAATGTCCCGATCTCCCGCCTGCAGAGCGTTTCGTAGGCGGTGGTAACTCTTCGGGCACAACGCTGGTGACTGCATTAGGACCATCCGACGCGCTCGACGCCGATCTGGTACGCTTCTTGGGGAGACTGCAGAGCAGTATGAGCTATAGTCAGATCTTGGAGTGGCAGGCTGAACGCACGCATCGTCTTCCCCGCGCTTTCGCTTCTTCCGACCGTTTGAATCGTCGTCAGCCACTTCACTTTGGCCACTTGTGCAACCATTCACGCCGGGCTTTGGGGGGTCTGCAGCTGCCGCTTCTGCGGCGGTTGCTTCAATAAGCTCTTTCAAGCTTTCATCGAACGCAGCATCACGACTATTCATCGTATTGCGTCTCTTGGGGGGTTTCAGTAGATGAGTGGGAGAGTGAGAACGAGATAAGCGAGAAGTTGTGTTGCGTGAGTGGGTTGATGATTCACGGGCTTTCTTCGCTAGCCGCCTAGAGAGAAGTTAAGGCGCTGACGATAGGGCGCTGAGGAAGAGACACACTTGAGAAGATCTTGGTGACGCTCTGGTTTGCACTGTTCACAGTAGTAGTCGGCTGCTGCAGCGAGTTGGGCTTCCGACTCGAAGCCCATGCAAAGACCGTGTTGCCAAACGTTGCACGTTTCACATTGCACCATGAATTCACCACCCTCGGCGTCATCCTCTGTAGGGTGGATGGTGGATGAGGATGCGACACTGGGAGAGGGAGCTGGGGGACGGACCGTTCATACCGCATACGCAACGCGTGATACCCTGTTCCTCCGTGTCGTCGTCCTGAGGCTCGGCTGTGCCTGCAGAGGCAGAGGAGTGTTTGGAGGGGACGGGTTCGGCTAGTTGATCCATCGAGGGGGGTTTCTCTTTCTCCTTGCCCTTGCGTTTCGACCTGCCATTGGAGTTGGCGTGGTTGGAGGTGCTGCCATTGGGCTGGGCGTTCTTGTTGGGGATGGGGTCGTCGATATCTTCCTGCTTTGGACGTTTTGTGCGGGCATTTGGGTTGTTGTTTGGTGGAGCGGAGCGGGTAGATGAGTCCTTGGTTCTTGGTGCTGACTCTGGGGCAGGGGAGTGTGGGGATTTGGAGGTGCTCGCGGATGCAGAGGGTGCTGAGCGTCTTCCTGAGCGACGGGTTTCGCGTGGAGAGAGGGGCGGTCCCATCGTCGCTGCCTGGGCCATGGTTGAGAGCAAAGTCAAAGTCAAGTCTAGTACAAGCACGTCCTCTCCATATTTATTTAGGGCTGGCAGCTCTTGCTTTACATCCCACTCTCTCTTCCTCTCCTCGTCGCCCGCCTCACGGTCGCCCTCCCCGTCCCCGCCCTCTCTCGACGTTCCCGCACGGTATCGCACAACTGCGGCCCAACGTCCTCGGTCCCGTCGCGATCAGGCGCGGGTGTGGCCTGCCCCGACAGCGGCGACACTCTCGCTTGCGCAATCGGTCTCCCCCCGACGGACACGACACCTTCATTGCACGCTGGACACGTCGGCGAGGACGCTCTCATCGCTGACGATCCCCGCTGGGGCCGGCGCCGTACATCGCATGCACTTATCTTTCGCACGTGACCTGAGTATATCACGCGTACTTGAGCGCGTTCGTGGCCGTCGCCGACGACGCGCACAGCGGGGGTCGTCTACTACATAGGTACCAGTCGAGTAGTGTCGCCGTCATTCAGTCCTTCTCAGCGCGGTCTCCGTCTCAGAGGCCGTTGCCCCAATCCGGAAACTCCCGATCTCATTGATCGAACGAGACCGAGTCCAACCTTTCCTCGTCTCCATGGCTGCCACCACGACCACTCTCGAGCATGCACCAGAGCCTGTTGTCTACCCCTCTCTCGCCGCCCACCATCTTCTCGCCTCCAACGAGCCCGACTATCTCCGTCTTATCCTCTCGTCAAAAGTCTATGAGATACTCAAAGAGACGCCCCTCGTCTTCGCACCAAATCTCAGCGCAAAACTAGGAAATCAGATATGGCTTAAACGCGAAGATCTCCAAGAGGTCTTCAGCTTCAAAATTCGCGGTGCCTACAACTACATGGCAAACATCCCCGAAGAAAGTAGATGGAAGGGTGTCATCACATGCAGTGCCGGTTAGTGTGCGTACCCTGCATGCGCGACCATCCCTTGCGGTGCCATCGCCGAACGTGCTCACTGGTGTATGCCCCTCTCTCAGGCAACCACGCTCAAGGCGTCGCCCTCTCTGGAACAAGACTCGGCATACCATGTACCATCGTCATGCCGGAGGGGACCCCCTCCATCAAAGTCACCAATGTTCAACGTCTAGGTGCCAAAGTCGTCCTTCACGGATCCGACTTTGACGAAGCCAAGGCAGAGTGTGCTCGTCTTGCAGCTGCACATGGCCTTACTTTCGTCCCGCCTTATGATGACCCTTTGGTCATCGCCGGCCAGGGCACCATCGCCATGGAAATTCTCAAACAAGTACCTGATTCCGACAACCTGGACGGTATTTTCGGTGCCATCGGTGGTGGCGGCTTGGTTGCTGGCATCGCCGAATACGTCAAACGCATCGGAAATCCAAAAACCAAAATATACGGGGCAGAGACCATCGATGCTGATGCCATGTACCAAAGTTTGAAAAAAGGACACCGCGTGACGCTAGCTGAAGTTGGTCCATTCAGCGACGGCACAGCTGTCCGACTGGTCGGCGCAGAGCCGTTTCGCATTTGTCAGCGGCTCTTAGACGAGATCGTTCTTGTTGATAATGATGAACTTTGTGCTGCAATCAAAGACATCTTCGAGGGTAAGTGTTTAAAATCAGCTTGCACCACCCGGCCCTCCGATGGTCATTTCCTCGTTGCAGAAACTAGATCGATCACCGAGCCAGCGGGGGCGCTCGCTCTTGCTGGATTGAAGCACCACATAATCGCCCACAAACTGATCGGTGCTCAGCAAAAGTTCGTCGCGGTGATCAGTGGTGCGAACATGAACTTTGATCGTTTGCGATTCGTCGCCGAACGTGCAGAACTCGGTGAAGGTCGAGAAGCACTGTTGAGTGTCGAAGTTCCTGAGAAACCCGGCAGGTACATCCTCACCATTACTCTGTCATCACTCCTTCATGATCTTGAACATAGTTTCTTTGCACTCCACTCGACCATATACCCTCGATCTGTCACGGAATTTGTCTACCGATATAACTCACCAGATGTTGCGCACATCTTCCTCTCATTCAAGCTTGCGTCCTCTTCACGGACGAAAGAAGTGACTGCAGTGCTAGATGCTATTCAACAACAAGGATTCAAGGGATTTGACATTAGTGACAACGAAATGGCGAAGAGTCACACGAGGTATATGGTGGGGGGATGCGCTGTTGTACCCGACGAACGTCTGTTTAGATTTGGTGGGTCTAAAATCATCTTCACTTTACTCGAGTGCTCAAACGCGATTTTTTTGCAACCTCTAGAGTTTCCCGAGCGGCCCGGGGCACTGCGTAAATTCTTGGAGGGCCTTCAACACGGATGGAATATCTCTTTGTTCCAGTACCGCAACCATGGCGCAGGTCAGTCGTTCATATCGGAGCCAATGCCACCGCTCAACTCGCACCCTAGACCTTGGCAAGGTGTTGACGGGGATTCAGGTACCTCCTCAAGACTATGATCAGTTCCAGCAATTCTTGGACAAGCTGGGATATCATTATGTAGAGGAAACGAACAATGAAGTATACAAACGATACCTTAGAGGCTGAATGGGTAGCGGAGCTTCATATACAGACGTACTTGGAAGAGCCCGACTCTTGTGGGAAATCGAGCAACTCAAAAATTGACCATGACCGTCCCCGTCGTTCGCAGCATCGCTACACGACATTTCCGTCGTCATGCCCGCACGCTCTTCGTATCCGCTCGTGCGTCGTCCGACCCATGGCCGCTTCCTCACACTCCCCAGCACCTCTCCAATACGACCACACCTGCAGGTATACCTGCTCCCGAGCCTCTTCCTCGCCCAAATGAATCACTCCAAACAACGCGTGCACGTCTTCTCTATCAGTCACGCAAACGCGGCACGCTCGAGAGCGACCTTCTGCTAAGTACCTTTGCCCGAGACCACCTCCCCACCATGATTCGTGCTGAATTATTCGAATACGACAAGGTACATTATCTCTCCAGCTGTCTTTGCACACTTGACGAGCGTCTCCTTGGCAGTTGCTGGACGAGCCGGACTGGGACATATACTACTGGTCGACGGGCAATCGCACGCCGCCCGAACGATGGTCCAACTCGGCCATCTTGGAGAAACTCAAAGTGCATGCAAAGAACGAGGGAAAGGTCGTGCGGAAGATGCCTCCTCTAGAGTAACAGCCACTCCAACAGAGATCCAACTACCTAGAAGTGACAAGAGCACCCGACTTAATGTCTGAACAGACTTGATGTCCAACTCGCGCAGGTCGTCTGAGCAGAACAGGGTTGTACTGGTGTTCGATGCCAACTGTCGGTGACCTCGTGAACCACACCACTAGTGTTCTAGTTTACTGACACGAGAGGGAACGACTAGCAACCACAAGATTGTGATGAGACAAGCGAGGAGGTACATCATCGCAGGATACGTGAAGTTGACTTGGGGTGTACAGCTGCGCAGGTCTAGAATGTAAGGCACACGCTCGCGACAGAAATAGTAGCCCTGTGAAATGTGCCATATGAATGGTTGCGTGCAGAGCGGACTGATGAGAACGCACCGTGAGTCAGTGCTTGCCATTTTGTACTTTGCCGTAAAAGTTGTCAAAGAGGACATAGGCAGTGAATGCGACCGCGGCTATCCCAAAGCCGGGAAACATGCTGGAGAACATGGCGCGATTGGAGAAGACGGGGTGTTTCCGCCACGCTTCTCTCTTGGCCCATGGATCACGGAAAAGTGGCAGGTTGGCCATGCTGTGAGACGCGCGGACTGAGCACGACGACGGACACGTCGTTTTAGAGGTTGCACTGACCTTGAAGTGGTAGTGACCGGAAACGATGTGACGAGTCCGTGGCAGTCCCGTCCACGCCCACTGTTTCACCGTCACGTGCATCGTTACCTAGGGCAGGCCTGTCTGGACTTGTTCACAGCTCGGCAGAAGGCTCTTTCCTTGACTTGTCTCTCTCCGCATTTCTCCGCCTCTGCTGCCCGTCCTGAACCCAAAGTCATCCTTGCCGGTCATTTTTCTGCGTTCTTCGACACTGCCATGTCCTCGGACGAAGATTTACCGCTTACCGCCCTTGGTGGCGCCAGCGGGAAGAGCCACGTCGCAGTCAATGGGAACGGTCACTCCAATGGTGATCCAGACGACTCTCCAATGAGTGAAGATGACATGCCTTTAGTATGTGTCCGCTCAATGCACTATATACCACGTCCCCCCTATAATTTTCCTCTAGTCCCAGGCAAACGGTGTTCAGACGCCCAGCAAATCACGACCGCGAAAACGTGCTGCAGTCCAAGACTCTGACAGTGAGGATGATGATGATATCCCACTCGCTTCCTCGCCAGCTAAGAAAACCCATTCTGCTGCCATACATCGCGGACCGCACGCTACCCCCGCTATTACTTCCAACGGCAAGGCAGAAACTGACTGCGATGCTGCCTTGGCCACCGTCAAGCGGAAACGTGCCTCGAATGGCAAAGTTAAAGCGCCCCCGAAGAAGAAAGTCAAGAAGGAGGAGGGATCCGAGGTCATCGAGTCCTCCGCATCAGACGACGAGCCCTTGACGAAGAAGCGCTCATCAGGCAAGGTAAAGGTAAAGCCCGAAAGCGACGTGGAGATGAAGGATGTCAAGCCGAAACGAAAGAGAGCCCCGAACAAGAAGGCCAAGGAAGAAGACGCCCACTCAGAAACCCCTCAGGCGAAAAAGAAGGGGAAGAAGAAAGAGGAAGAGGATGCCGAGGAAGTCTTCCGGTGGTGGGAGGAGCAAGCCAACGGAGATGGCGAGGAGAAATGGCAGACTCTCGAGCACAACGGCGTTATATTTCCACCTCCTTATGAACCGCTTCCCTCACATGTGAAGATGAAGTACAAAGGTCCTATTCTGGTCGTGTCTTGCGTTTTTTTCCAAACAACGCTGACGATTCAACTCAGGCAAGGAGGTCGACCTCCCGCCAGAGTCCGAGGAAGTTGCCGGCTTTTACGCGGCCATGTTAGAGACAGATCATGCTCAGGACAAGACGTTCAACAAGAATTTCTTCGAGGATTGGCTTAAGATTCTGAAAGATTACCCTCCCGTAAGCTTTGTTCGATTACTCGCGGCAACTTGAGTGGTGATTCTTCGATAGCACAACCAAATTAAGATAGCCGTGTTCGACCAATGTGATTTCCGGCCCATGTTTGAGTATTTCGAAGCAGAGAAGGCCAAGAAGAAAGCACTGAGTACTGCCGAAAAAAAGGAGCTCAAGCAACAGAAGGACGCCATGGAGGAGAAATATATGACCTGTCTCCTTGATGGCCGTAAGGAGAAGGTTGGAAACTTCCGTGTGGAACCTCCAGGATTGTTCCGCGGTCGTGGTGATCACCCCAAGAAAGGTGCTCTGAAAGTAAGAACCTCTGTTGATCTAGGCTGATTGAGGGGCGAACCACTGACGTACGGAATAGTTCCGCGTTCGCCCGGAAGATATCACCATTAACATCGGCGAGAGCGTTCCTATTCCCATCCCTAACATGCCTGGGAACTGGAAAGGAATAGTGCATGATAAAACTGTGACCTGGCTTGCCAACTGGGTCGAAAATGTCAACAGCAACTACAAGTATGTGTTCTTGGCCGCGGGTAGTTCGTTGAAGGGCCAGAGCGACATGTCGAAATTTGAGAAAGCCCGTGAACTCAAGGTATAAACCATGTCGTTCCTAACGTAAAGTACTTATTCCCCATCAGACTCACGTCGCGAGAATCCGCACAGATTATCAAACCGACTTGAAGAGCAAGGTCATGGCTGACAGACAGCGGGCGACCGCCATGTACTTCATCGATCGACTGGCTCTTCGTGCGGGTAACGAGAAAGGGGAAGACGAAGCAGATACGGTCGGCTGTTGCTCGCTGCGCTGCGAACATGTTACGCTGGAGGCTCCCAATTTCATTGTCTTTGATTTCCTCGGTAAAGACTCAATCCGGTACTACAACCGCGTCGCCGTTGAGGCACAGGTGTTCAAAAACATTCGCTTGTTCAAGGATAATAAGGGAGAAAGTGACAACTTGTTCGATCGCGTCAACGTAATGTTGCAGTTGAGTTAGTTGGCGCAAGACTAATCCTGACAACTTTCTTAGACATCTCTGCTCAACAAGCACCTTGCATCTTATATGAAAGGCTTGACCGCCAAGGTGTTTCGTACTTATAACGCATCCATTACTTTCCAGGAGCAGTTGGACGAAGGCACGCCGAAGAATGTTACTGTGCAAGAGAAGCTGAACGCATACAACCACGCTAATCGCATGGTTGCCATACTTTGTAACCATCAAAGGAGTGCACCGAAGACTCATGAACAATCCATGAGCAAGATGCGTGATCGAGTACGTATCTTGTCATGGAGATTGCCGTGTAATATACTTAGCTGCCATCCAGCTCCGCTCTTTCAAGTATGAAAGAATGAAGCTGCGTCACGTCCTCTTCAATCTTGACTCCAAATACCAGAAAATTAAACTTTATGCTGATGATGAGTCAGACATAGATGACGAGTGGATTGTGGAACATGAGGAATCGTTGAGGAAGAAAGATGTCGAGAAAGCGGAGAAGAAATTTGTCAAAGATAACGAGAAACTCGTCGAGGAAGGTAGCCAACCTCTGGACGACTCTGTCTTGAAAGACCGAGTTGCCGTCATCGAGGCTGATTACAAGAGACTTGCTAAGGAACGCGGGACAAGCAAGGCAGTTCTGAAGAGAGAGCGCCCCATGGAGAAGCTCGAAGAGGCTATCCAGAAACTAGACGAGAGGATCAAGACTTTCAGGTTGCAAATGGATGATCGCGAGGCTGGGAAGGAAGTTGCATTGGGCACGAGGTTGGTTGTATTCTGTACCTCTGTGCTTGTGTGCGGATTCCTGATCCATCGCCCTGATATTACAGTAAGATCAATTACCTGGATCCTCGGTGATTGGTGCCATGTTGTGCGTCGAGTGGGCTACTGACGTCCTGCCAGGATTACTGCCGCATGGTGCAAAAAACATGATGTCCCCATTGAGAAAATATTCTCCAAGACGCTGCTTAATAAATGTAAGCAGCAACCTCTGTGCGCAAGCATTCGCTCGCTAACGGTCTCGTGCAAGTCCCATGGGCGATGGAAGCAGAGGCAGACTGGAAATTCTGAGCTGATTCCGATTCTATATCGTTATTTATGGACTGACCAGAGCCAGAGGGACCCGACAGAAACTGTTGCATGCTAATACAAGTATATAATGCGAGCCACGTACGTAGAAGGTTTTTGCATAGCCGCGCGTGTTTGGTCGAGTGTGTACACCTAAATAAAACGCCAGCTTCCATAAAGTTGCACAGACACCTCTGCAGCCAGACCACTTTCACGCTTTCGCCACGACCAACACGCTCCTTCCCTTGCATCATGAGCAGACCAGCTGCAACGACATCCTCTGGTCAATTCGTGACCAAGTCCGCCTTTGCAGCCCTTGCTGTCGAGGACCTGGAGGAGTCTGAAGAGGAGTTCGTTCGAGAAGAGCATGTCCACCTGTCGCCAGACACGTAGGTCCTTTCCTTCACACCCAAATACCTATGCATCTATCGCGTACGAATAGTACGGGATCACCCAAGTTGTCGAAATCACAACTCAAAAAACTGCAAAAACATGCACGCACAGAAAGGCGAAAACAGGCGAAAGCCGCAGCCAAGGCTTCAACAGCAGAGAATTCGCCGAGGGTCACCCCTTCATTGGAACAGTCCATCGCACGCTCCGTGGTTCTCACTGACGAGGAGGACCTCTCATCTGAAGCAGAGCACGCGCCACCTGGATCCAGCACCGAGACCGACCGGAACGATGTTTCCCCTGCTCCAGAACCCCCACGGCCTCATCCTGAATCCAACAGCAACGTTTCAACGGCTATCAATTCCGACCGTACGTGAATGTTGTTCCGCGGCGTTTCTGTCCTGTTGACTGCCCACTCACAGCCCCAAGTCCTCCATTGACCGAGGTACATTCAAAGCCTAAAACGGAATTGCGGGAACTCGCACCCCCGCGATTGCAAACGGATGTCGAACGTGCTATGAAGACTAAACAAGATGCTCAGGAGGCTGAACGCACAAAGAAACGCCAAAATCTGGTCACAAGGACATTATGGACGTTCATCATGATCGGAGGGTTTTTGGGTAAGGCTCACCACCCTTTGTTGATAAGTCTGAATGCTGACAGTAGGTCAGGTCTTCTGCTCATGGGTCACGCGTACATGATCATCCTTGTCATGCTATGCCAAACGTTAGTTTACCGAGAAGTCACAGCCCTCTTTTCATTGAAGGATGTGTCACCTGAAACTGCGGAATTCGCAGTCAAGGGACACAAGGATCCATGGAGCAAAACTCTCAACTGGTACTTCTTCGCCGTGACCAACTACTTCCTATACGGTGAAAGTATCATATATTACTTCAAGGCAAGTTCTACTCCACTTTGTTGTGACCCTGTATTGATGTGATCCTGAAGCACGTAGTATTCACTGATGGACAACTGCTTCCATTCGCTACGAATCATCGTATGATCAGCTTCACTCTTTACACCATTGGGTTCATGGGCTTCGTATTGTCACTTAAGCGGGGTTATCTCAAGCAGCAGTTTGGCCTCTTTTGTTGGGTTCATATGAGTTTGCTCTTGATCGTGGTGTCCAGGTAGGAACGTTGCCCCGAGCAAGGTCTAAGTCTGAAGCATTTTGCAGCCACTTCATTGTCAACAATATCCTTGAGGGACTGATCTGGTTCTTTGTCCCCGCCTCGCTGGTTATTTGCAACGATGTGTTTGCCTACGTCTGGGGTATCACCCTTGGTCGTACCCCGTTGATCAAGCTCTCTCCAAAAAAGACCGTCGAGGGATTCGTCGGTGCATTCTGGAGCACTCTCATCTTCAGCGTGGTCTGGGGGTCTTACTTCATGCGGTTCAATTATATGATCTGTCCTGTCCATGACCTTGGTGTTAGCGTGTGGAGCAACGTTCAATGTGTTCCCAATCCCGTCTTCATCGCTAAAGAATGGGAAATCTGGGCACCGATGGGAGTCTTTTTGTCACAACTTGTGCGTGCTGCGTCAATGTGGAATTCTCTGTTCGCGAGCTAAACATGTCATTTGCAGCTTGGTCGTCCCGTAACAGTCATTCCCTACGTCCCGTATCAACTTCATCTGCTCGTCTTTGCTATCTTTGCTTCGTTGGTTGCACCATTTGGAGGTTTCTTTGCTTCTGGTTTTAAACGCGCATTCGACGTCAAAGACTTTGGCCACAGCATTCCCGGACACGGTGGCATGACGGATCGTATGGATTGCCAGTATGTTGATTTCACCGCTGTGCAGCGCAAGACTCATATTTGCTAGGTTCCTAATGGGAGTATTCACCTACGTGTACTACAGCGGCTTGATCCGGGAGCATCACGTCACTGTAGGATCCATACTGCAAATGATAGTCAGCGGGCTGACCGTCGAAGAGCAACTGGAGCTGATGAGGGACCTGAAGAAGTATATGCAGGGAAGAGGGATTATGACCGTATGATCGGAACGCTCGTTATTTCTCCAATACTATTATTACCCTCCAGTAATTAAATATCTCTTGAATGTCGATATTTGCACTCGTCGCCGCCTTCAGCAATAGGCGAGTGTGTCAAACGATTGCGATTTGCAAAGGTTTCCCTCGGGTTTTCATTGTTAAGAAAACATATTTGTGTGCATTACATGCATGCTCATAGGGGGAAGTAACGTGAAAACAGGGAGATCAGCAAGCGGATGCTCCTTATGACCGAGGCTTTTCCTGATGATCATGATCATGAATGAATGGTGAACATATGGAATAAGTCAAGATAACCAACCTTCTTCTCCTTCCAGAGTGCGAGGAGACCAACGCCAGACACTTTCACAACCTTGAAGCGCACACCCGGAATATCACCGGTAGCTTTACCGCTACGACCAAAACCAGAGATGAGGACTTCGTCGTTCTCGTCAACAAAATTCAGGCAACCGTCATTCTAGCATACCAGAGGCGATCAGCCACATAAACGTAACGCACAAAGAGAACTTACAGGCACGAAGGCCGTGACTTTTTTACCGTTCTTGATTAGCTGTACACGGACACACTTGCGGATGGCGGAGTTGGGCTGCTTTGACTCGACACCAACTTTCTCGAGGACGATGCCCTTTGCGTGTGATGATCCTGCGGTGGGTGAGGTTTTGAAGACGTTACCAAGGGCACGCTTCCTGTATGACTTGTCCGCCTATACAAATGGATTGTGAGATCTGAGGTGCCGAGTGTTGATGGAAAAATATGTACCCAGCGGTTAACGCGACGGTCATTGCGGAGTTTGCGAGCGGCGTGAAGTCCACGGGGTTTGTTGGCTGGAGGGGAAGCGTGTCAGTGATGGAAGCTTGTGCTGTCAGATGGTCGACGCACAGCCCATTCTTGAGGTCGGTGAGGTCGGTGAGGTCGATGAGCAGTGCCTATGCACGACCTATTCGGCGATTTCCGAGTACTGTATAGTTTATCAGCCACACCAACTCACATGACACATTTCTCGTAACGTTCATTACATAATAACATCCGTCGGACCCATTCGTGTTCCGACCGGTGACGTGACCACGCGCTGGAATTTGTCGTTTTCTCATTCGCAACCAACGACCCGGTGTGCTTCGACACTTTCCGCACTGTGTTCTCATGAGTCGGGCCGTGCGTCTGAATCATGCGTATTCAGTTGCAGACCTTGAGTATTCTTATATCTTGGCCATATATTAAGGATGTCCAAGTCCAATGTCATGTGGTCGGGCTCAAATCCCTCCAGATTACTTTCAGTAGTTGCGTTTAACCGCAGGTGACTTGCTCGGACATGTCCATTCAGTACTACCACCACGGGCGGTTTCGTGTCGCGGGGGGAATTATTCCAGATGCTGTAACTGCATATTGCACATATGGAGATCCCAGAAACCCTTGCATCGTCTTCCCCACTTGCTACGGTGGAAAGCTTGACAGTGCGTAGATCATTATGATGTATGAACTACACAGGGATGCTTGAATGAGGCAACGGTCTTCTAGGCCAAGAGTATCTCGTTGGAGAAGGCAAGGTAATGCAGATAAGAGTCTCCCGCTTCCCTTGCATGCTTATCTGCGCCGTAGGTTCTGGACCCGCGAAAGTATTACGTCGTTACTTTTGCGCTCTTTTCGAACGGTGAAGTACGCTAAGATTCCCTGGCTTGCTTTCTTCGCTGATGTTAGATCGTGGGCCAGTCTTCCTCGCCTTCCAATACTGTGAGCCCAAAAGGATTCGATGTTCTGTGCATGTCCTTAGCAGCTCTATCCAGCCGGCTCCGTACAATGGACCATACTTCCCAGCCGTGTCTTATGAAGACAACGTGTAAGCCGAACATTTATTAAGCCATGAAACGATACTGACTAGTATGCAAAGTCGTGCCCAATACAATGTGTTGACCCAGAAGCTTGGGATCCAGAAGGTCTTTTGTGTTATCGGGTTTTCAATGGGTGGTCAACAGGTTCGCCCATATGACAATCAACAATCGAAACACTCACTCATATCCTTGATAGGCATACCATTGGCCAGTTGTGTACCCTGATTTTGTAGAAAGGTTAATCTTAGATCCTTCACTACAGCCACTGTTCTGACTTCCTTCCCCCCGGCAAGATTCGTTGTTATCTGCGGATCTGCGCGGACGAGCCCTCACAATAAAGCGTATGCTGCAACCATCTGCCATTCTGTCATAGTCCAACCGCATTTTCAGTTTCATTGAGGGCCCGAAAGCAGCGTTGACAGCTTCTAAGGGCTTTGACGATGGGCACTACAAGACCACGCCACAACACGGAATCCGTGCCTTTGGCCGCGCGTATAGCGCATGGGCGTATAGTCAAGCGGTTCGTATCTTCTCCGCTTTCTCCGGCTTGATGTATGCACTAATCGTCTCAAAGTGGTTCCGCAAGAAGCTTTACTTGTACGACGGAACGTGGGTAGTTGGAATTATTACCCTAAATCCACTCACTCATCCATTTGTACAGATACTCCGATCTTTACGCATTCCTGCGTGAGGAGTGGGAGGCGGGATTCTTGAACGGCTGGGATGCGAATGATCTCGTTACTTTGCTGCACACATGGCAAGCCGCCGACGTTTCCACGATCCGTGACAACGCAGACCTCGGAAAGAGTCTCAGTGCAATCAAGGCCAAGGGACTAATTATGCCCTGCAAGACGGACCTCTATTTCCCTGTGAGTCTTTATTAGACACCAGGGCTCTTTTCTGCCGACATCCTATTCATTCGAACAGCCGGAAGACAGTGAGAACGAGATGCAGTACCTGAAGTATGCGAAGCTCGTTGTCATTCCCTCCATCTGGGGGCACATGGGTGACGCTTTCTCCTTCCTTCTTTTTTTCTCTTCAATTGATGAACGTGTTACCATTGCAGCCGGGGGTGGTTCCAACACCGAGGACGACAAGTTCCTCCAATCAGAAGTCAAGAAGTTCCTAGAGGAGCTTTAGAAACTACATCTGCATGTAAATATAGCGGCTGACCTTCATCCACGAGACCAGCGATAAGTCTCGACTTGTCTACTATCCCGTCGGCGTCCCTGATCTCACGCTGAGCAATGCGGGTCCCGACACCCAATTATCTTGACCATGGATCAGAGCTGTAGGCAACAAGGGTATCACCGAGATATGGGAGGTGTGAGTGGTCATGGGTTCCATTCCTCCTTCGAACACACGGATTGTGCATAGCAAGGCTTACATGGCATAACGCAACCTCCAACACTATCACCACAGCAAGTTCAAGATCGCGGGCGGTAGCCTACCGGACGCCGTCACGGCTTTCCGAGCATTTGGAGACCCATACGTGGTGTATCCAACTTGCTATTATAATACGGCTTTTTCTAGGAAGTATATGTATTGAGTTGGACACCAGGATGGACTAAACCTCTTCTCGAGCCAGCTCAGGATCCCGCTCTGGTCGAGGAGAACAAGGTACGGTGAGCGTATGCTGTAAGGGCCGTTGCTGATCAAGGCACTACATTTGGATTGTTTTGTAACGGAGAGGTATATTATTACCATCTCCGCAGGCGGTTAATGCTTGATTCTTATCCGAAAGCCATCTTCTCCATCTAACACGATGAATGAGTGATATCTTGCAAGCTCGAGCCAAGACATGAGAATTAAGGCTTTCGGGAGCATTAAACCAGAAGTCCTTTTCCTACCTTCCAAAACGGATCTCTGCCTTGCTGCTTTATTTTAGTCCATCGTGCGCTGACTGAGGGTCCGGACACGGCGAAATCGATCGAGCTGTCATTTCGAGAGAGGGACTTTGGTGCCGATTGATATGAACTGGTGTAACAGTTCCCAGAACCAATCGGATGTTGATTTCGTATCCCCACTGATTGGAAAGTTCCTGGTTTGACCCCAGAACAGATAAATTTCGTTCTACAGATTCGACCATTCCCGTGGTACATGTCAGACCCCAGAGCCAGACATTGAGCCAATTGAATGGATGAAGCGAAAATTCCGGGCAGAGTGTAGGCCCTAGACCTAAAACTTCGATCGAGAACAGAAGGCGATCGGGATGTGCGGTCTTACATAACATTGAACCAAGCACTGCTTGAACGTTTCACTCGGACTACTATGTATCCCACCGTATCCTTCTAAATTTATGGTCTCAGCCTGCTCGTGATCATTTCCTCGGACCGAATCTGCAGTCGACCATGCCTTGCGATCAGGCAGATATAAAAACGAATCGAATTGACCAGGTGGACACACCCAGGCTTATTACTTTCTCAGTTGTATCCAAGCAGCAGTGGTCGCTGGCATAACATGCAATCTCTAAGCGCAGAGATCAAACACTACCATCACGGCAGATTCAATGTGGCCGGTGGCATACTTCCAGATGCAGTCACAGCATATCAGACATATGGAGATCCCAAGAATCCTTGCATAGTATTCCCAACGTGCTATGGCGCCAAACTGGCTCTTGGGAGTAAGTCGAAGAATGGTGTACTCAAATCTCCAGCGGCATTATTAACGTATCTGCAGGTCAGGACTACCTTGTTGGTGAAGGGAAGGTGAACTAGCCCTTTCAAGATTGCAAGCTTCGGATACTAGTAGCGTGGTGTTCACAACCGTACATCTCTCTAGGTTCTTGACACCAAGAAATACTTCGTTGTTACCTTTGCGCTGTTCTGCAATGGAGAGGTGTGTAGAATGATCAGCACTTACTATTTTCTAACTTGCGACCCTCTAGTCGTCGTCTCCTTCTAACACCGTACGTGGGCCACATTGGACTCCACAGGAGAATCATGACGTATTTCCTTCGTAGCCAGCACCATACAACGGACCATATTTCCCATTTGTCTCTTACGAAGACAACATGTAAATTCTTCCGTGTCCATACTCGTTACTTTGCTCATTTCACCTCTAGCCGTGCTCAGCATGCAGTTCTCACCAAACATCTGGGAGTGTCGAAGGTGTTTTGTGTTGTAGGCTTTTCGATGGGTGGCCAACAGGCGTATCATTGGCCCGTGGTGTTCCCCGACTTCGTGGAGAGATTTGTGGCGATTTGCACCTCCGCACGAACAAGCCCCCACAATCAATGGTCTTTTGCTTCTTTTTTTGATCAGTTAGCTTGCTACTGATTGTCGCAAAGCTTCATCGAAGGCCCGAAGGCTGCAATGATAGCGTCCAAAGATTTCGCCGATGGACACTATACATCCACGCCACACCATGGTATTCGTGCATTCGGGAGGGTTTATTGTGCATGGGCGTATGGACAAACGGTTAGTACAGATGAAATTGATAACAAACATCCTTACAGTGCATTAGTGGTTCAGGGAGTATCAGTATCTTATGGGTGGAGAGTAAGTATCCACCGTGTCTCTTGACTACCGAATCGCCAACCCACACTAGGTATCCTGACATGAACTCGTTCATCCGAGAGAGGTGGGAAGGAAGATATATACAATACTGGGATGCCAATGACATGATCGCCCTACTCACCACCTGGCAGAAAGGGGACGTCTCCCTCGTTCGCGATGGCGGCAACTATGAGAAAACGCTGAAGAGCATCAAAGCTAAGGGGCTAATCATGCCTTCGAAGACTGACCTTTACTTCCCGGTTCGTTGGCACGGCAACTGGGCTTGCATTCACACTAATGTTCCTTTCAGCCGGAAGACAGCCAAGTCGAGGTTTCGCATCTCAGAGATGCCGCATTGCACATCATACCCACTGTTTGGGGCCATGTTGCGGGAGGAGGAGCGAATCCCGTCGATGTCGAGTTCATTTCAGACAAGATTCGTGCATTTTTGAACGCTTGAAGGGAGGGAAGACACATGGCACCGTAGCGCTGTATACTATTTAGTACCAGTGAACATGCTAGTTGAGTCAGCAAGATAGTGG
The DNA here is from genome assembly GCA_038093155.1 of Boletus huronensis. Lineage (NCBI taxonomy): Eukaryota > Fungi > Basidiomycota > Agaricomycetes > Boletales > Boletaceae > Boletus > Boletus huronensis. Next base: position 104,437 of record JBBPRS010000021.1, on the reverse strand, counting down.
ATTCTTCACGTTGCTCAGCTCATCCTTCGAGTCCACTCGATAATCGACCAGAACTGACATTTGGACAAGGATGATGATAGTGAATCCGGGAAACTACGCTTGTGGTTACCGTGCGCTCTCAGTGTCCCACTCACCTTTCTACTGCGAGAGGTGTTTCAACTTAATAAGTCACGTGCCCACAGATCGGCTAGAATATGAGTGAGTCCACGTTACACCACCTCCGCCACAAAAACCCTTCGCGCCGGCTCGTCTTCTCTCTAATATGAAGGAATGTCATAGTTTCCTGTTGGGAAGTATACTGTTACTCCCCGTGCTCAGTGTCAGTGCATTCTATTTGCCTGGTGCTGCACCCCACAATTTCGAGAAAGGAGAGCAAGTAGACCTCTTTGTCAATGCCCTCACTCCGATGTTGACAGGGAGGGATGAATCAAAGCTAGTACGCTATCCTGCCAATAGTTCAGATGATGACACATTGACTCGACTCTACTCGGCCAGAAATCCCTGATCAATTGTAGGTGCATCTTGAATCTGGCCTATAGTCTCTCGCTGATGTGCGCAACAATAAGATGACTTCTACAATCCTGCTTTTCATTTTTGCCAACCTGAAGGTGGTCCAAAGAGTCAGCCAGAGTCTTTGGGTTCCATTCTTTTTGGGGACCGGATATTCAATTCACCATATGACGTGCGTGTCACCATACTTTAGCAGGAGTTCCTTAGCTTGAGTAATACTCCTGCGCCAGATCAAAATGCTAGAGGACAATGGAACATGCCACACCCTCTGCACTCAACAGGTGCCCCCGCAGGACACAAAGTTCATCAATGACCGCATACGGGAGGATTATGCCCTCAACTGGCTCATAGATGGTTTGCCAGCAGCAGAGATGAAAAAGGACCTGAAGACGGGCGACATCTTCTATGACATGGGTTTCAACCTCGGCGATGACGACTACGAAACTCCATACTTGAATAACCACTACGACATTGTCTTGAGGTTTGCGCTGGTGCCTTGCTCACGACGTCGTTCTTATGTGATGGTATACAGGTACCATGAACGAGATCCAGGCATATATCGAGTAGTTGGCGTATTGGTGTGGCCATCAAGGTGAGCAGTTGTGGGATCTGATCTGATCTCTCCCTGAATTCGTTCATTCCAAAGCCGTGGTGGTCCACAGGAGGACACGGACAGACTTGATTGTGACGCTACAGTCCAGCCTCTTTTGCTTTCCGAGACGCAGTCGACAACCGTCCGTTACACTTATCGAATTACTTGGGATGTAAGCTCCATATCGATGTTCTGATTTGTAGACTTTAACATCTATGTCAGGAATCAGATACCCCATGGGTACGTGAACAACCGTTTCCAAGCCTTAAGTTTGCTTAACGTCTCCAAGGCTACCCGTTGGGACAATTACCTGCACATTTTCGACCCAAGAATACATTGGTTCAGCATTGTTAACTCGATCGTGATTGTTGTTTTCCTCTGTGTTATGGTGGCCGTTATTCTCGTGCGCACGGTCTCGAGAGATGTAAGGATTTATCTGCTGAAAAAGAGAATAACTTGACACGTCCTATCCGTAGATTTCCCGCTACAACGCCATCGATCTCAGCGTAAGCTTCGTGTTATCTATTGCTTACATTCATCCAAACACTCATACTATTACAGGAGGATGTTCAAGAGGATTGGGGGTGGAAACTCGTGCACGGAGAGGTGTTCCGCACGCCACGTTTGCCAATGCTCCTAGCTGTCATGGTTGGTAACGGCGCACAACTCTTTGCAATGTGTTCGGTTACCCTTGGTACTTCCTCCAACTCGGTGGCGTTTCTGAATGTTCACATCCTTCTGTTTGGACAGTTTTTGCGTTGCTAGGCTTCCTCTCCCCATCTAACCGTGGTTCGCTCGCAACTGTAATGATGGTGTGTTGGTCCTTCTTTGGCGGGCAAGTAACTTTTTTGTCTCCCCCGTCCTACATGTGTTAAAACACCTACACATTCTTCATCAGAATCGGCGGTTACTACTCCAGCCGCGTGTATGCCTCTCTCGGGGGTGTGGACCGCAGAAAGAATGCGTTTGTGACTGCTACCGTCTTGCCCACGTATGCTCGTGCATTCTGTTCCTCCCCCCCTGAAGCTGAAGTCAGGCTGCAGGCTGGTTTTCATCATCATTTTCCTGCTCAACTTTTTCCTTCTCATCGCTGGATCCTCGGGAGCTGTCCCCTTCAGTGCGTTTTTTTCACGCCTGATCTTGTGATTGACACGAATGCTCGATGCAGCAACGATGCTCCTCATCGTCTTGCTGTGGTTCGGAATCTCTGCACCCCTTTCAGCTATTGGTGCCTACATCGGATCGCGACAAGGAGTGCGTGCCCATCTGCCCGCGTATGTTCGGTTGGCTTACAAGATGAATGCAGGGTGTTTCACATCCTGTGAGGGTGAATCAAATCCCTAGGCAGATACCACCTACGCCTCGCTACCTTCATCCCTGGGTATGTCGCATGACATGTACTGTCTGACCACGTGTAAACATCATAATAGGCATCTACATTGCTTGCTGGCATTCTACCATTCGGTATTGCTTATATCCTATATTTCATTTGCGACCGAATGATGATCTTTTGACCCTTTTCCAGGCGCTGCATATGTCGAGCTGTACTTTATCATGTCAAGTCTCTTCGCTTCACGCGCATACTACGCATTTGGTTTCTTGGCACTTACAGCAGGGGTAGTTGCACTGACAACCGGAACAGTCACCATTCTCTTCACGTACTTCATTTTGTGCGCAGAAGAATACCGGTGCGTCTTGCTGCTCCCACCTCCTCAACGTCAATATCGTTATTGATGGCTGTCCCACAGTTGGCACTGGCGCGCATTCATGACCGGAGGAGGGAGCGCATTCTGGATTCTGGTTTATGGTCTGTTTTATTGGGCCTCGCGTCTCTCGCTCGATTCTTTTTCCAGCGTTGCGCTATACCTGGGATACTTGTTTCTCATTTGTCTATTCGACTTTCTTGTCACAGGTACGTCTTCTCGTAATTCATGATCACCTTCGTAGCTCATTGTCCTCAGGAACGATCGGGTTCCTCGCAAGTTATTGGGTTGTGCGTAGACTGTATAGCGCGATCCGTGTTGACTAGCTTGTTAGACGTTACACCACCCTGTATTTATTGAACAATGATGTCTCCTTTGCTATGGTGTTGGCTGGCCCCTTGGTTCACAGGCATCATCGTTAGTGAGATCCTTCCGCCGTTGTAGTTGGCTACTGAAGGCAAACAGTTGTATGTAGTCTCTGATCCAGCACTGCCCATCCGGCGTCTATTTGATCCACAAACACGACCAACCTCCCCTAGTAACACCGCGATTCAACCCACTACACCGCAGAGCCTCATCAGATCTTGTGAGTCAAATCAACAGCAGAAAATGTGGACAGTGCGTCAAAATAGATTCCCGAGTATATTACACGACCTTGAAAATATGACAGATCCCTACATCACTTGCTGCCCAATTGAACTACCAGCACACCTGGGTTCTTTGGATGTACCTCGACGTGGACCCCGCGCCTGGAAGATCGAATTAATGACCGCTGGGGGTGTTTATCAGGAACACTCACGTCTGCATGTCCTCTTGTACTGCAGGTTTAAGCCGAGAGACGCCTCCATCGGAATGAGTGCCTTGACCTGCCAAGATGATACCAAGCGTAAGCCCGAAGCCTCGAATTGTGCAGAGGAAATACACCTACCGACGATTAAATGGATATCGGAATCACCTCTTCGACGAGCTTCCGTGATAGCTTTCTCAGAATAAGCAATGGCTTCTTTCACGTAGAGACCATGAAGGTCAACTTCATGTGCAGCTTTGTTCTGGAAAAGACCATGCAGCAAAGGTGCGGCATCCGTGATGGCACCTTACCTGGTTGTTCTCTGAGAGCAGATTTTTAGTCGATTTTCCCATGAAAGTATGGATACGAGTTTACCTTTAAATATGGTGGCACTTGCTTTAGCGTTGAGGTTTTCCATCTCGAGTGCGTGGCGTTTGGCCTCCTCCGAAAGCGCCTTGGCACGGGCACGGTCACGGCGTTGATAGGCCTCTTGGCTCTGATGGTAACATTGGGCCATCAAGCCGCCTTCTTGTTTGGCCCTGGCTCGGAGGGATACGGGGGCTTCTAATGGAGCCTGAGTGTAATCTCTCTGGGAAGAGTCGATGATCTCCCAATGTTGCCGCTCATCGCGTCGGCGAACCGGTGGTTGAGAGGATTCACGCGATTGAGCGCGACTCGGGGGACGGTCATCTCGATCGTCCGCGAAGAAGGTCTGATATACTGCATAAGCAGCGATAGCACCTACGACCAGGTAGAACATGGAGGAGTAAAAAGCACGACGCACAGGATGTGCTGTTGAATTAACCTCGTAGACGCCGGACGAGGCACGCTGTATGAATGAGGCAGTCTCTATCAATAAAGGGGCGCGGCTGCCGCGCCGCGATGAAGCCTCGCTTCACTGCTATCCAAACGACGAGTACGAACATGCGAAATGATAGTAGATAGTCAAAAAAAAGTACAAATGCACACGTGAAAAGTCCCGAATGACAGTCCAGCGAAGAAAGGTGATTGTCCAGTATCTCAAGTGTCCACAGATTCCGTGAGGGAGGAGTAGGAATGTGTAGCGATCTCTTGTACATGATAGGTCATCATCTTTTTGATTGATGCGTATATTCATGACGGGCATGACGATGGTGCAAGGATAGTAAAGGGCTGGTTCCAGTCGCCAGAGTCACCCATGACTGAAAAAAATGCGCAAGGTTATTCATTGCCTCAGATTGGACCCTGTCAGAAAATCGACTTACGAACGGCAGTCAAGAGGAAGCCTTGTGTAATGAGAGTTATTTGACTTGTATTGGCATGACGCAGATAGACCATGCCCTGAGAATTCGTAATCTCATAGGGTTGTTCCAGGTGACGAGGCAAGTGCAACCGGCGATCCAGACGGCGCTGGAGTTCGGAGAGATGAATGGGGGCGCCCACACATCGCGTGTTATTAGGACAGGGAATGCAGAGACGAGAGACAAGAGAGAACATATGGAGGCGAGGAGGAAGAAAAACATCGTGATGATCGTGACGGAGAAGGGTGAAAATGGGCGATGACGAGAGTTTTATAGAGGACAGCCAAACGGTAAAGTAGGTCCGCCTTCCAGGTGTGACCGAGCGGGCTCAGTCTGACCGTGTCCATTCAATGTTCACCCCATGGGCCTACGGTAGTACCCTCCAACGCAAACGAACCCTTGACGGTGACAATGACCATGTCTTTCTCATAGTCCAGGATGATCGTGAGGACATCGATATGGCCTCTGCGTTGACGGGCAACCGAACCGTATAGCTACCCATTGACGAGGACACCGACGACGATGAATTCATTCACGACGCCATCGTCAATAGGGACGATTCGGGGGCCGGTCATCTCGGGACTGATATGGAAGAAAAGGCAAGACGCACAGGACGTCGTGGCCGAGTCGGACAAGAAAGTAGTCACGGCCTGAGAACGAAGAGAGCTTTGGTTCACTGCTATTTAAACTACATCGAGTACAAACATGCGAAATGATGGATAGCCAAAAACTGTACAAATGCACATGTGAAGAGTCCCGAATGCACATATGTAGAAGAGTTCAACGAAGAAGGGTGATTGTCCAGTAAGTATCTCAAGTGTCCGAGTCCGTCAGAGGGGAGTATATGCGTTACGATCTCTTGTACATTATGAGGTCATCAATGTTTTTTTCATTGCTGCGTATATTCATGACGGGCATGATGATGATGCAAGGATAGTGAAGGGCTGGCTCCAGTCGCCAGAGTCACCCATGACTGAAAGAAATGCACCAGGTTATTTGTTGCCTCGGATTGGACCCTGTTGGAAAATCGACTTACGGACAACAATCCAGTCATTGAAAGGCTGGGTATCTGCCGGAACAGTCACATTGACCTCTCCAGCAGTCAAGAGGAAGCCTTGTGTGATGGGGGATGCTTGAGTTGCATCATCGTGGCGCAGGTAGATCATGCCCTGAGGATTTGTGATCTGAGAGGGCTGGGAAGAGGTGTTCCAGGTGACGGGGTAGGTGCAACCGGCGACCCAGACGGTGCTGGAGTTTGGAGAGATGATTGGGGGTGCCCACACATCACGTGTCATCAGGACAGGGAGTGCAGAGACGAGAGAGAAGAGAGAGCATATGGAGGCGAGGAGGAAGAAAAACATCGTGATGGTCGTGACGAAGGAGGGGAGAATGAGGAAGGGAGACGGGCGATGGCGAGAGTTTTATAGAGGGTGGCACAGCCGAACCGTGCAGGGGGACGCGCAGTCGAGTGACAGATCGGGCTCAAGGGTCCACACAAAGTCCACCCCAACCGGCTACCCTACGGCCGCCACCATCTCCGGAGCATCGCCAAATGGCGTCCCTCAAACGGAAAAGATCCATCGACGGCGACAATGACCATGCCTTTTCCATAGTCCCGGACGATGACGAAGACATCGACATAGCCTCTGCGTTGACGGGTAGCAGAGCCGCACGGCTCCCCGAGGAATCCGACGAAGAACTCGACGAATTCATTCACGACGCCATCATCAAGAGGAACATCAAGGGTGGGACGCATTTGCTCAAGAAAATAAAGGGGAAAGGAAACGGAAAGGGCGATGTCGGCGGGGGCAGCTTCCAAAGCATGGGTCGGTACTACACCCCAGCTTCATCCATCCTCTCTCACACCTGCCAGGTCTCCATCCCCTCCTGCTTCGTGCACTGACCCTTCAGGGATATCGTACTCCAACCCCGATCCAGCGCGCGACCATCCCATCCCTTCTTGTTACCCCCCCGCGCGATCTTGTGGGCATGGCTCGCACAGGTTCAGGAAAGACCCTCGCATACATGATCCCTTTGATACAACGTCTCGGTGGTCGTCATGCCCATGCCTTCGGTGCACGCGCAATCATCCTCGTACCAGCCAGGGAACTCGCCCTCCAGGTCGTCAAAGTCGGAAAAAGCCTCGTCAAAGGCTGGAAAAGTGAGGCGGTGCCCCACGCCGGTGACGGCCACGACGACGATGACGACAATTCTAAAATGGGACCGGGGGAGTCCCTCCGGTGGGGTCTGATCGTTGGTGGTGAAAGCATGGACGAACAGTTCGAGATGATCAGCGGAAACCCGGATGTGTCAGTTGATCCTCTCTGAATCTCATATTCTGCATCTAACATTTACCCGGATAAAGAATCATTGCAACTCCCGGTCGTCTTCTCCACCTTATCGTCGAGATGTCCCTCTCGCTGGCTTCAGTTCAATATGTCGTCTTCGATGAGGCCGATCGTCTTTTCGAACTCGGGTTTTCTGCCGCCTTGTCCGAGACTCTCGCCCGCCTTCCTTCGTCACGTCAAACCCTGTTATTCTCCGCCACCCTTCCGAAAACCCTCGTCGACTTCGCGAGAGCTGGCTTGCGGGATCCAAAACTCGTCCGGCTTGATGCCGAATCCAAAATAAGCACTGACCTCCGGATGGCCTTCTTTTCCGTGAAGCAATCCGAAAAAGATGCCTGTTTGCTCTCACTCCTGAGGGACGTTATCAAAGTTCCGTTTACCAGTGACGAACGATCCGAAGGCGATGGCCTCCGCAAGGACTCGAAGAGCAAAGGCAAAGCAAGGGTAAAATACCCTACCCACACGGCACCCCACCAGACTATTGTGTTCGCAGCCACAAAGCATCACGTTGAATACCTCTCGGCGCTTCTCACTGCCACAGGTTATGCCGTCTCTGCTCTCTACGGGTCTCTTGTGCAGTCTACGCGGACTTTACAAATGTCCCAATTTTTAGCAGGAAAGACACAAATTCTGGTCGTCACAGACGTCGCCGCGCGTGGGCTCGACATTCCGATCCTCGAGCACGTCATCAACTATGACTTCCCTGTCGGCGCGAGAATATTTGTCCATCGTGTGGGAAGAACAGCACGTGCAGGGAGAAAGGGGTGGGCATGGAGTTTTGTTACGCACAGTGAAGCCGCGTATCTATGTGATCTACAACTCTTCCTCGCGCGACCGTTGCTTGGCGTCGCCGCCCACCCACCATCCGTCCGAGCCTCGGAGGAGCCGTACACACAATCACTCATACTCGGTCCCTTTTCGCGGGACACTGTTGATGCCGAGGTCGAATACATCCGCACGCTGCATGCAGCACACCACAATTTACCCACCCTCCGTGGCGTCATGGATCGTGGTCAATCGATGTATGAGCGAAGCCGAGGGAAGGCGAGCGCTGCGAGCTATAAACGGGCCAAGGAAATGGCAAAGTTGGGAGACGGGTGGGCTGGGGATGCCCAAGGGGTACATCCAGTATTGTCACTCATGCGGCAAGCAAAGGGTGAGGTCATCGCGTCAGCTGACGAGGAGCAAGAGAGAGAAGATAAAAGGCTCGCAATGGTTCGGGCAGTGAGTGCGTTCAAGCCTGCAGAAACCGTCTTCGAACTCGGGACGCGGGGTAAAGCGGGAACCGCGAATGCCGCGTTGATGAAGGAACGCAGGAAAGCGCTGGAAAAAGCGGTAGGGAGAACTGTGGCGCCAGCATCTTCATCCGGAGCTCCTCCAGCCGCCGGAGCGGGGAATGAAGATACATTACCGCAGGGCGGCATCGATATGGAGATGGCCGATGAAGAAGACATCGCGGTACGCATGGCCTATTATGTGACTGATGACCCGGGCTCACAGATTCTGCAGGCTGTGTTCGAAACTTGGAACAAAAAGAATGGGAGAGATAACTATCGCGACGAGGAGTTCTACATGTCACACTATCACAAGGACGCCAACACCGAAAAGGGGTATGCCTCCTTGCACCCCACCCATATTGCCTGCTGAGCTGTGAAATTACCAGATACTCGCTTACTGACGGGGCTTCTTCGTTCGCCGCACAAGCTCATGGGGCTACATTTGATATCGCGGGCGACGTCACAATAGCCGAGAGACAGCGACGCAGCAGAATGACGTGGGACAAAAAGAAGAAAAAATTCATTAAAGGAGATGGCAGTGGCGCAGATAACATCAAACTCGTGCGGACGGAGAACGGAACACGGCTTCCCGCGACCTACCGGAGTGGCCGCTTTGATGAGTGGAAGAAGAAAGTGAAAGTGACTATTCCGAAGGTTGGAGAGCAGGAGTCAGAGCGACCTGCTTCCACACGTGGAAGTGGCGGAAGACGATGGAGACACAACAAGGTCTTTGAGGCGAAGCCACTCGACAAACGTTCCAAGGACTACGAACGAAAATTGAGGCAGCTCAGGAAGAAGGAACAGAGCACAACCGGTGGAGAGAGCGAGGGTTCCCAAGCGCGGCCGGCCAAAAACACTGGGAAAGTGTCCAAGAAGAACAGCGGTGAACGATTCGGAGCAAAGTCCCTCAGGCGTGTCAAGAATGAAATCAAGACAGTCGATCAGATCCACAAAACTCGTAAAATTGCGGAGAAGAGACGGGCAAAGAATGCCCGGCCGAGCCGAAAAAGTAAAAGATAGTATACATTGTTTGTCTACTTGCCAATGTTGCCATTAACCATCTCCTTGGTCACCAATGCAATGTCCGAATACTCCCACTTCGCACCTGGTCCAGGTATCACGGGTACATCTTCACCTTGGAGTAAGTCGACACCAACACTTCTTAGGGCATCGATGCACCACTCAGGGTATCCCTGGTCACCAAAATAATTCTTGAAGAACGTCCGAAGGTACTCGGGAAATCTTCCTTCCACGATCGCATCTCGGACCCCGCCCATTACCTGTGCCTGGAACACCAAGTTGTGTTGCGTCAGTGCTGTGAGTAGGACGTCAGAATGAAGCGGTAATTAGAGGCGAAGCCAAGATACCGTGCGCTCCTGCGGTCTCAATCGTGACAATGTGATGCAGCATCGCACGAGGCGTCCCAGCCGTACATGTCGGGCAGGGACAGTTGTCATCGATTCGATCCATGCTCTTTGCATGCTTTTTCAGCCCTGGCAAAGCGTCAATACTTTGTCTGATAGGTACCATGCACGCACGAAGATTCAGTGGACCCTTGAAAGTCAAAGCAACCCCAAATCTAGCAGTCCGTGTAGGGAATACACAATCCGCCTGAAGAAGATCATCAGTACTCTCCCATTCTCAGGATGGCTACGTTGTCAGAATGCACCATGTCCACGCCTAGCGCTACACAGACCAAAAGATCTGTAACAGTGGACAATTAGTCAAGACTGAATCGGAAAAGTGGTGTGACATTGACCCTCCGCAAAGCCAATACCCATGGAATACCGCGGTCCTAATTGGCGACATGAAGCCTTACGTCGTACAGGGTGTGAGGAGGGCTTACGATCGGATGGCAGCCTGTCCGTGCATTGTTTGATACTGCGGATGGTGAGAATGTTATAAAGGCAGTTGTGTGGATGATCCTTACATCCTCCAGAACACATCTGAACACAATCCAGGCGGAAGTTATTTCCCGAATGACTGTAGAACATACCTTTCTCTTCACCTCCACTTAGGCCACCTATGGCAAATCCAGCTACGTGATCCTTCCTCTCAACGATAGCATCCAGGCACTTGTCACGGAGAGTAGGATCCAGCCCGCCTTGAACTATCGCAAATAGATTTTGTCTGTCCTTACGTCCCGATCGTTCGTGTTGCTCGATGCATCTATCAAGCCATCGGATGGATCGTTCCATAGCTTCGCCTACTCGGGACCCAACGGTAAGGGTACTGACTACGCTTCGTCAGGAAACCAAATGGTTATACGTCACACGCGGGAACCCACCGACGTCATCTAGTTGCATAATAATATCAGCACCGATGGAGTGCTGTATTGAAATACTTTCTTCTGGCTATGAATGCGTCAGTCGCGCTTAACACGCATGTAGTGGCGATTTACAGTTAGCATGGTGGGCTCCCCAGTGAAAGGACTAGAGAACAGTGCTCCTTCCTCCGTGATTGTTGTAAACTTGTCGAGAGAAACAAGTTGGAAACCACCACTATCCTAGATCGGGAAAGAAGGGTATTTTCGTTCATGAAACGCGGCAGAGAGAAGCGAAGCACTCGCTGTCAATATATTCCGATGCCATCCTTGGAATACGTGTGCCCCTCCCACTTCATTAAGCACTCTAGTTCCCGGTCTCAGATTCAAGTGGTATGCGTTGTTCAGGATGAGAGTGATCCCAAGAGATTCGACTTGTTGTGGTGTCAGCCCTTTGATCGCAGCTTGGGTAGCGATTGGCATGAAGGTCGGCAGCATCGTGACGCCATCTTGAAGCGTCGATTTGTCTGGCATCGATTTCCAAGAGGCCGGGGTTACTCACGAGCGAGCTTCATGCGACAGACACGAGCATGCGTCGTGTGACATCGTGCAATGACTTCGAACTCCATCCCGGCGATTTGAATCGCTATCGTCGGCCCAGTAATACAAAAACAGAGCGATAAAACTGCAAGTTGATAGAAAAATAGTGTCAGAAAAAAAAAGGAATTCTAGAGAGATGTCGAGAGAATATGCGAGCAGCGTCGCTCGCCACTACCCGAGTGAACATGTCGGTCTACAAAAATTCCGGAGTACTATGTCCACATTTTACGAGTCGTTGTATCGTCAAGCTATGCATCTTTCATACCATCTCGAGCAAGTTTTCACTCTTGGCAGACTCTTCAAAAGGCTGCGTGAAAGGACGGACACCATTATTATGCAGAGTGCTCGAGCAATGCAAATACTTTTCAGAACACCAGAGACTTGAAAAAATTACACGAAGTGTTCATGTACTGAAATGAAGGTCAAATAATCAATTGTAGTTTATATTGTTGTGATCACTGATTGTAACTCGAGAGACTCTCGAGATCGGTACTGGCCATTGGATCCTTAGGCTCAACAAAAGAGATGGTCATGGGTTAGTCTACAAAGGTTCTCCACGCTAAGTACCAAAGGAAAGGACTTACCGCGCGGTAGGGCCGCGGAATTGATTCTCGAGGTGTAGATGTCAGTGGAGATTGTCATGCTCAAGGGCACCGTGACAGATTTTAATATCGTCTTCGGCGTGTAGCCGAGTTTCAGCCTGTGATTTGCTCAGGCCGCCGCTCTCTTCTGGTAATGGAACTCGAAGTTTGAAGCTTCAGCACCATCATCTACTGATTTGTTTGCGCTGATCTCGGGATAGGAGGAGTGATCGTGGCAGTGCAGCTGACATTCTCGGTCGGTCCGGCCCGCATTTTTTTCGGTGGCGTTTTTTATTTTTTATTTTTAGATCCCTTGACCGCGGAAGTAGTTGCACTGCCACTGTTACAGCCTGTCTCTTCTAAGTCCCTCCCTTCGGGTTGTGGCGTTGTGTCAGATGTTCCGTCTTGCCCGTCAATGCACTCGTTCATTCCCTAGGAACACAAAAAATGCATATTTATACCAAAGACATCACCACAACGGTAGAAATCTCGTTCAGGAGCTCATTTCCAGGCAGTTCGTAGCTAATGTAACGCGGTGAGCAGACTCGTGTTTACAGGATTACTCACTGAAATCGAGTCTTGTATCAGCCCAGAGGATCTCAGAAGGCACCTCGAGCAGTCTCGCACCGTCTACCTTGGAATAGATCCCACTGCAAAATCACTCCATGCAGGGCATCTTCTCCCCTTGCTTTGTCTGCTGCATTTTCAAATGTGCGGTAACAACGTGATTGTGCTTGTAAGTAGTCAAAGGACAGTGCAACTACTCATCCTTCCGTGACTTATTGACTACAGATAGGTGGCGCGACAGGCTTGGTCGGAGATCCTTCGGGACGTATGACTGAACGCCAACTGGCTGAGAAAACACAGATTGAGCTGAATACACTGAACCTCGCCCAAGCTATCCAGAAATTCTTTAGTAGTGCGGCCACGTACGCAAGGGACAGATTGTCAGCTCAATCGTCTACTCTACCTGCGGTGCAAGTTCTCAACAACCTCACGTGGCTCAAGAACGTCAACTTACTCGACTTTCTACGTACGACTGGCATACATTTCCGAGTGAACAACATGCTTACGAGAGATAGGTATAGTTTTAACTCGTCATCACTATCCTTCTGACTTGGCATTGCCAGTGTGAAGACGCGAATGAGTACTCAACAAGGTATCTCCTTCACCGAGTTCACCTATCAGCTCCTGCAAGGTTACGACTTTTACGAGCTGTACAGAACCCATGGATGTACCATTCAAATTGGTGGATCCGACCAATGGGGAAACATCTTGTCTGGCGTAGAACTTATAAACAAAGCTGAACATAGTCCACTCTCCGGCGAAGACATCGCAAAGGAGAAAGGCTTTGCATTGACAACTCCACTTTTAACCACATCGCAGGGAGAGAAGTTCGGCAAGAGCGCGGGGAACGCTATCTGGTTGGAACACAACTTGACCAGTTACTTTGATTTCTACCAGGTCTGTCTAGACTTTTATATGATACTCGATGTTAATTCAGTGACTGCAGTTCTTCATGCGAATTAGTGACTCGGACGTCGAGAAATATCTCAAACTCTTTACGTTGTTACCTGTAGAGGAGATATCCACTGTTGTGCGCGATCACCAGGTATTATGCTTTCTCGGTTCTTTCCGCAAACGCGATCCTAATCCTTTCTAGGTATCTCCAGAACATCGTATTGCACAAAAGCTACTAGCAGAAGAAGTCACATTGATGGTTCATGGAAGTCAGTAACGGTCCCGTCAACTTTCACTGTGACTGATGAAGCCTTTACTGTCAGAAGGTGGACTGGACGCAGCCAGAATAACAACTCAAGTCCTCTTTGGCACGGATTATACTACGTTAGACGCCGAGCAGATCATCAAATCACTGACTGGTGATTCCCGACTTGTGTTTTGCACTGAGGTAGAAATGTTCGATACCTCATTACCGAATCTTGTCGCGAAACACCAGCTCGCTTCATCAAAATGTAAATCTTGCAACTGTATCTTTATTGCTCAACTAACCATCCTATAGCGGCAGCACGTCAGTTGGCTCAAGCAGGTGGATTATACCTCAACAACAAAGCGCAACGCGATCCTCGCTTCCTATTAACCCGAGAGGCCCTCATCGGCGGCAAGGTGGCCATTGTGCGGGCTGGCAAAGACAACCACCGGATTTTGGCTCTGAGATAAACTAGCTCGCATTTTTCTATTACGGATGTTCAATAAATTTCCAACGAGTATGTTTAATTACATAGAAAGGTTGTAGGTGAATGTATCCGGGCACTTCATATCCAAATTAACCGCAGATACTTTCTGTTTGGACAACTTTTGGGTCTGACTGAGCAGACGCAACTAGTCATTTTGTAAAGACAGCTTTTGCCCGAACAGGAGCGCAAGATCCTATTGCCAGTGGAGAGTTTAGTGCGCGATCGTGAAAGCAGACTAGTCTCTTACGACCACAAGAGAAGACGTGCTCAAACGTCGTGGACGCAGCTGGATTTCATTATGATCAGTTCCATAAATAGCCTGACTTAGAGCAAATGAAGTATCGCTTTCCTAGATCCGTCGTCTGTTCAGATATTACAGACATTCCAAACTGAAAGCTCACTAGATATAGGGAGTTCATTTGGAGTAGTCCATAGTGTTCATCTTCTCGAGCTGCGGCCTGTTCGACACAGATTTAAGATAAGTACTCCCCAACAAGAGAAAGCGAGACAACGGAATCCCACCATAATCCTCTCACGAACTGATGGCTTCGTTCTCGGGTAAGGATGAAACCTTAAAAGGTACGATGAGCGATAAGCTGGGAGCCGCCCAGTGTCCATTGGAATATCAAGAAGGTCACAGGAGCGAGGGCTAGAGGGGTATCCAAGACACGGAGGCAGGCAAGTCAAGCCACAAAAACAAGGAACAAGGAGGAAAAAAAATAAAGGCCCCATTTGCAGTTGAACTCAGACTCCGTGCCCCACCAGGGTGCTGTGACGGCAAGACCGCACCAAACGCGCATAAGCTTGCGGAACTCGGTTTGTGACGGCCACTGTCAACATTGTGCTTCATTTATGCCGCGTCATTTTGCTTCCGCAGAACAGTGTCGACAAGCAGCTGCGCGCCACACCAGCGCTGTTTGTTGGCAATTTTCTGACGAGTTCCCATGAATCAAGGTGAATTTCGACCTCCAGTACCCCAAATTGACGAGGGTCTTGAAACCTGGCTAGACCACTCAAAATTGGGACACCGCCGGCTACGGCAAAAGTGTGCATCCGCTGTAGTCAGGAATGCTCATAAAAAAGCTCGATCATCAAGCACGCAAGCGACTGAGATGGTGCGCCTCAGACACCTACTTGGATCGAAATACTGCTAACTCTGAACCAGACCCTGGGAGCGGGACATACCGCAGGCGGGAAGGTTGAGACGTGACATTGTCACAGATAGGGGATTTGTCACGTCACGCTGTAGGCGCGCAGGCAAGTTGTTCAAGACCACGATAATCCAAGTGTGCAACTCAACGTGTGCTCGTCAAGCTCTTCAAAAAAGCAGCAAATCATTTGTGTGAGGTAGTATGACCGCAAAACTGCATCACCCACCTCGGCCACCTCAAACAATTGGCGAGATTCAATACCCCAGTGGGACGTGCCGCTGACGGCGAACGGTCCATCAACCAGCCAACCAGATGTCCCCCCGTCGTATGAATGTATTGGAGTGACCCAAGACACTCACCCAACAGTTTGACATGGCTAAACCCCCCGACCCTCATGGGATTGTGCCGTGATCTCCACTTCTGCACACGATGGTGAACAAAACGCCTGAGAAGCCTCAACGCGAACGAGGGTGGCACCAGTAAGTGTCGAAACGAGCAAGACGTGTGTATGACGTGCTGCGACCAAGAGCATGGAATTTTTCACCGTACGGTTGCCTTGACAAATTCTTCAAGATGACACGTCTTCGAACTGTTGGTGCTGTGGATATATCGCCGTGCACAAGGACCGGCTGGCACCGTGCGCATGGTCGGATAACTTTGGAGCTCGTCAAGACGGTGGGCGTTCCCTGAACCAAAGAGGGAGCGTCGGACGGTGGTGACTTTGGGCGCAAGAGCCGTGCGATTAATGCCCCGCAAATGTGCTGTCTTTTGAACAAGGAAAGGCGAGCGAGAAGTGCGACAGCTGACAAGGAAGTGGAACGGTTGGCTCGGTTTTACCCTGGCGTGCACAACTCCGCTCAATGGGTCCCCCCTCCACACAAAATTCCACATGCCACAGTTAGCTGGTTTCTTTTGAGCCCTTGTCTTTGCCATCCCAGCCATCGTGGTTGGCTTGTCGTCTGTTCCCTCACGGCCATTTCGCGTCGAGAATATTTCCGACCAAGTTGACCGCCGCCACCACTATTTTTCCTCTCCTCTCGGCAGCAGCTCCGTGGCTTTCTCCAAGTTCCTCCGAGTGAAGAGCTCCATTGATCAGAGACGCAATGGCATTTTCGGCGGCGAGGATCAGCCCATCTTCGCCCAGCTTCGGGCTCCGGTGTCCGGCAGACCTCCCTCCAATTCTTACATGGAACATGCCGTCCAGGATACCAGTCGATCGAGATCAGACGCGTCGGTGAGTTCTTAACTTGGTCGACAGCTAGACGAATCAGTACATCACACTCGACAGAATACCAATTCGTGCCGTGTACTCAGCAAACACTCTATGATGGCTCATCGCTAATTATGGTGTTTCGTTCGAAGCTCAAGCTTCAAGCTCCTTCAAACTTCAGAATACATCGCGTTTGCACGCTTGGCCTAGGAAATAGCCCGAGCTGGACTATCCCCGTGGCGGAAGAAATGTTTAGCGAGGATGTCGATCACGGACAGTCACTTAGGAATGTCGGCGGAGTTGCAGACCATCGCTAGATCGAGCATTCCCGTTGGTCCCCCAGCTATAAAAGTCCCCGTGGGCCAGCCAACGAATTCCTCATCCCCTGTCCTTCATCCCCTCATATCGCGTCTACGACCGCTCGTCATTCGCCCTCACTCACATGCAAGATCCAAAAAAAGAGATAGCCGGCATTGTCCGCACGCTCTGCACGACACGCGATGCGGACGAGTTGGAAGAAACCGTCATGAAGTACTTCGTCCCGGACGCGAAGTTTTCGCATCCGCTGTGCAGGGCCAACTCCCGAAACGAAATTCTCGGTCTCTTTCAATGGTACAGGCTCGCTAGTCCGAAGACGGAGATCCATGTCTCGAGCGTTAGTGAGTGCTCAAGCTCTGAAAAATGATGGGTTTATCAGCTGACGCCCGTATCATGCGCAGTGTACGACGCCGAGTTGAACGTTCTCGTCGTTGACGTCAAAGAAAAACTCAACGTCTGGTTTATTCCTCTTCCAAGCAGAGCTGGCAGGTGAGTTCACGTTCCTCTTCAACTTTAGGCCGGTGGCTCATCGGCCCTTGTGAAAGGATGGTTGTCCGGCTTCAGTTGCGGAAAATGAACTCACAGCACTATATAACGATGGAGGAAGACCTCACGCATCCCATGGTAAGACCTATCTATGTAGCATTGCGGTTTCGGTTGGTGACGATGCCTATATCATTGCAGGATCAAATTGGGTTTCTCGCCTCCCCCCTTTTGCCCCTCGCAGCAATCTATCTCAGGCTCGGCTGCCTTCTCTCGAACTTGGGCGCGTGTGTATTCAGGACTGTCGGGTTGAACTCGGGTCTCCGGGGTGGTACCGTTAGTTATACAGGGTTACTAGAAGCCGCTGGATTGGCCCAAAACCCTAGAAATGCCAACGGAAGCGCTAAAGAATAGAGTAAGTAGCCGATATGTCGCAATGGCTGGGCAAGGTTCCGTACTAGCAATATTATATATAGTCTTGTATTACAGCGAGCTTCGCAGAGTCTCAATCTGTTCGGACGGTTGTATTGCACGCGTGAGTGTACTCACGTTGTAAAGTAGAGCCTGAAGGACGCGGCTTTGCATGAAGTTGCCAATCATCAAGGCATTCAGTAGACGCGGAGATTTGCTTGAACATCGCGATTTGCGAGACAATGCCATCCTGGTCGCCGTCGACCCCATCGTCGTCTATCCCGCTTGGCTCCGAGGAAGATTCGCATCTTCTCTCTCAGTCCCTGCCATCTCCCGACCCCTTTGACGCGTCGTCTCACATCCACACTGGTCCTGGGGGTGCAGATCTCTCTCTCTCGGAACTCTCGTTATCGGACAGACCCCACAGTCGTGATGGCCCTCGCTTCAGCCTCCTCGCACCGCCCCCTGCACCCCTCCGCTTCTCTGCCGACCAGAGCGCTATCATAGAGGGAGAGGGCGAGGAGTATGAAGAGGGTGGAGATACCAGTGTCGACGGGCACGATGATGCAAACAATACCATAATGGAACGCGTCGTTGCTGGAAAGGCTCGCGAAGAGAAGCTGCAAAGCGATTTGTTCATCCTCAAGAAGCTCAATGCGTCTTTTGCGGTGCTGAACGATGCCCTCAGAGCAACAAAGGGTGCAACCGAGGTGTGCCTCAGCCTTGGCTCGCTATCTGAATCAGACCCTGACGTGTCCAACTTTTCCAGCAAGTGGCGAGACAACTATCACAAACTGATGCGCTGTTGGACAAGTATGCTAATATGCTTGCAAAGTCCGAGACTGTCACGCGCTTGATTTTCGATGAACGGTGGGGGGGTGCAGATGCTGTGAGTGTACTCGACGAGACTCGGTGTTGTGCAAACATTCGAGCGTCATGCTACTTTTGAGAGTGTTACTGAACTCGACACCTATTAGGATGAAGAGTTGCTTGTTAAGGAACGCGAGGAAACCCTAGAACGGGCCCGACTTGAGCGAGAAAGAGAAGAGGCGGCACGTAGAGAAGCCGAAGAACGCGCACGTCGGGAGGCAGAAGAGGCTGCGCAGCGAGAGGCAGAAGAGCGTGCCAAACGAGAGGCGGCGGCAGCTCTTGCGGCCAAGGCTCCTGCAAAGGGCCGACCTTCTACGGCCGTCAGTAGTGGTGTTAGGGGGGTAAGAGGAACTCGAGCCACTGCGACTGCTATGGCATCCCGTGGAGCGAGAGGATTATCAAAGACTGGTACGGAGCGAAATCCCTTTTTGCACTCAAAGTTCACAAGAAATCATCAGCGTCCACGTCTACATCGGTTATTCCTCGTGTAAGGTCATCGAGTGCAACTGGCAGCGTTAGTAGCGGTGGAGGTGGGGCCCGGCCAAGTTCTTCTGCAAGCAGGGGTTCAGGTTTAGCAAGGGGTGTTTCAAGGAGAGGCTAGAAGATCGCTGCATTCTTAGCATGCTTTGAAAGGTCTTTGGTCTCTCGAACCCCATCCTTCGCAAGTCCGTTCGACTACACCAAGCTAGTCATCGAGTGGCATTCGCATGTTCGATACACAGCTCAAGGTCGCGCAAGTCACTCGCTCAGAGTCGGAGCGTTGGATAACAATCCGCGCTTTCATGAATGGAATACGTACGCTCCTCTTAATATGGTGTGGATGTGCGATACCCAGTATCCAGGCGTTCTTTAACTTGTCATGGTGAATCGTGCCAGTCAAATTCGTCAGGAACCTCTGCACACAGGATGATCTGTTCCCCCCCGAAGCGCGAATTTGCTGGAAGATCCCTAGTGTGAACAAACAGGTCAGAACACGGGTTATCATCAATCCAGATTGCGATTGTTCACCATCCTTTGACTGGTCATCTGTCGAGCAAGTTCCAGAGGTACGGGACCATACGGCCGGAGCTGTGCCGTCAAAACTTGCCAGACCATGTCTTGTGGTTCTCCCGTTTAAAAATGTGCGCAGTGTCGTCGATCTTTTTTATGCATTCGTCTGGCTCCTCAAGGCCTCAAGCCAGTTACACATAGTACTGTTCGAGTTCTTGTTAGTTCGGATGTTTTAATGTCGGCGTCCAAGTTGCCAACTCCGCGCTTCACAACACTTGGAACGACGCGGCTGCTTGTACATATTCTCAGCTGGCCGAGTATCACATGTGCAAATGAAAGGAGCATAAACACCCATCCGAATCACAAACATCCAACCACATTGCTTCGTACACGACCCAACAAGATCCTACATGAACCGGGTATCCCGGAGATGCTCAGGTGGGCATCTCCCATATTTTATCTGTTGACCTGCATGTCAGAAACCCGTACTGGAGGAGACGGTCGTCCAAATGGTGTTCTGGAGTGCCCAAAATACATGAGTGAGCACAGTCACCGCCAACGCGACAGAGAAACACGCAAGATCAGATAAGGCTAATAAACCCGTGAGACATGCCAGCCGTCGGGCTCTAGATGCATTTTTCCACCGAATCCTCCCCATGCTGAACCGATGAACACTGTCCACATCACGACTGACGGAGAAACACGGGAAGACAAGAAGTACTCACTCGCATGCAGCATTCATCGGGACCATGGTGCCCTTGACAATAGGCGAACGGACATCGCTTTCCGGAGCTATACCCTTATGTGATACATGGGTGAACCCAGCGAATTCATTCAGGTGATCCCCGTCCAAATCCGGCCGCCTGGAGCGATTCTTGGCCATCTTGTTTGTGTCCTGTACACGACTGGTTATCGTGATGATTGGAGAAACACAAGCATCAACGTATCGAGAGTCAATGGGTCTGGAGGAGTAGCAAGTTTCGCGAGGGCAATTCGGAGGGCAATGAACCATAATGGCGCTTTGTTCGTCTCTGCCATCGCGAGGTACCAACTGGACGTGTGATCTACCATCATTTCTTGGGCTGGGACCGTACCCAGTAGGTCTTTCGGCAAGATGTTTGTCGCGTACTGAATAATCAAGCTCCTTTCCCTTGCCCGTGTGGTGATGTTCCAGCAGCTGGGTCGGACGTGACCCGAAGCCCGAACGGTTATCCTCGAACTCCCGGTCTGGCAAGGTGGGTAAGGACCAGCTTGGAGCGAGTCTTGAACGCCTCCCGCGGTCAGTTCTGACAACTGGACTGTCCGCTAAAGAAATCTGGTATGGAAGTTGCGGGCTGCTGCCAACAGTTACATGGCTAGGAACAGGAGATGTGTCTCTTTTAGCAGGGCTTGATGGTCGCGTCCGAGTCAAAGGTCGGGATTTGACCTTGTCTGGATCAAAGACACGAGATTTCGGGAGCCAAACACGAGAATCGACACTCTCCATATCAGCGAGATCGGTGAGGCCCCGATACTCTACGCCTATATTCCTGGGTGGTGGCTCCGGATGCAGAGGCATACACCTCGGAGGCTTCGAGGTGTGCTCCTCGGCACCGGGATGCGAGTCCGAGGAAGGTGTGGGGGGAGGCGAGCCCCAGTCCGATGTCTCGAGTTGGAAAGGCATTTCTTCAGTACCCGCTTCGAGCAAGTGCCCGTCAGAGACAACTGGGTAAGCTCTCGAGGAGCTGGAAGTGAACGTGAAATGCGGCGAGGCTCGCACTGCAGGACTATTGGGAGGACTATCATCGTCCTCGTATAAAGGTGCATATTCTTGCGTAACCCCTGTTGGAGGAGATGAAGACGGAAGACGTCGAGCATGGATCTGTTGAATCCCTCAATGTTCGCCTGAGCTTAGAAACTCGAAAGTGAGCAGAAGACGAGGGCGTCGACTGCATCCCTGTCGATCCGGCATCCCCTTTCATATCCCAGGGTGTCCTCAGCAATGGGGCCTCCCCAAGCGGTGATAACGGTGCGTTCTTTGACTTGCCAGCGGACTTGTCTTTCTTTCCCGCATCTGGGTACGCTCTGAGATCGCCTCTTGCTTTGGCAGCTTCGAAGGCGCGAATAGCTTCGTCCTCTGAAAAAAAGCTCTGATGAATTGGGCCTCCGGGGATGTTCTTGGTCTTGGGCCCGGCTTCGATCCTGTTGGTAGCATCACACGTTGAACACAAGCCGGCAACCAACAAAATCAATATTCTTCATTGTCGTCCAGACGCGACGGCTCTCGCGTCACTGAGGGGGATGGGGAACGTACCAGCTCGAATATACACCGGGCTCCTTGCCAATTATCACCACGTACCACTTTTGCTGGTGGACCATGTGAGAGAGAGGTAAACAAACGAATTGCTAATGTATGGACGATGTCGCGTCGGTGAGCGACTCGACGTCGTCTCGAAGGACAGGAGGCTATTCAATTTGTATGTTCAACTTTCGCGACTCGTCCCCTCATTAATCACGTCTACGTAAACGATGCCCTCAATAGCAACCGTGCCAGGTACGCTACTAATGCCGAGCTACTACTTGCCTCGAATCTGAACGCTGATTTATTCAAAGGCTCGAGACTACGGCTATTAGCCAAGAACAATAGCATTGTGGGTAAACAGCTAGCATGAAATCTATGATTTGAAAGTGTCATCCTCTGGTCAATCAGGTCATACAGCTATGTATCCACCACGGCTTGATCGTCGCGTTCGCACATTTGTGCATAGGTGAGCAATGACGTCTTGCAACATGTAAGGGACCTCTCTCCAGAAATCTCGATGTCTGTAGCCAATTTAGTCATGGGGTCACAAGTGAAACGAGTTGACTCACGGTATCAAATCGCAACCGCGGGCACCATATGTAGAATAGTTGTAGTATGCGCCCAGGAGGAGGTACGCAGCAAACGCTAGAATTAGCCTGTTCACGGGATCATATAACCTTTGGATGACAGGAGAGCGTCAGAGAAGGTGATACTTACATGAGAAAGAAGAACCCGAGACCACTGCCAACGTTCTCGATGGGCGTGTCTTCTTCCTTGCCTCCATCACTGCCATCACCACCGCCACTACTATCCTCGTCTTCTTTCGGTGTCCCGGTGGTCCCACAGGCCGCAGACGAACTCCATTCAACCAGAACTTGCCCGTTCTCATAAGATGAAAATTGCGGATCTGTCGTACCCTCTGCACACGTCAACGAGATCTTGAGTGACTGGGGAACCGCAATTGACGAGAAGGATGGGTAGGAGGCACCATGAAGCGTTATGGCAATACCCTCGGGTGCTGGACATTCATTAGATTCGAAGACATTGCTTAAATCCCATGCATCACACGTACATGACAATGCAGAAGTTTCAACATCGAGAGATGACGACTGTGCGATGGGTACGACTGCTGTTATACGATCAGGGCTGCCCATCTTCTGGTTTGTTGTGGTCAGGCATGCCCTTGTGCCTGAGGGACACTACACAACGAGCTGCAATCAGCTGAGAGGACTGCTGCACTTGGAGCATACCTGGTCTTCCGATGGCCTGTCCTCCACCTCTGTCAGGTCCGCGCACAAATCAAACCTTAGCTCATCCACAAAGGTACTCGGAGGCGATTCCCTCGCACGAGTCAGAACCTTGGTGCCCCCGAGTTCCGCTAAATAGTATTTCAGGTCCCCTGCTGAGAAATGGCAGTCGAACGATCCTTGGTCTTGTGCAGCGACGTGGAAGGCGGAAGAGAGGAGGAACGCGACCGAAAGAAGGCGTGGAGTGTGTGTGGACGCTGGTCTTCTGTGTGCTGGCATTCTGAGGTTGATGTGGACCGTGAACGAGATGGCACTGCGCGCGACGGCGAAGCAGCGAACCTTGGTCTGAATCTACTGATTACATAAGACACGCGTGGATGTCAGATAAGGCAGGGTCCAGCTTGACCTTGGACAACGACCATCTAGCAAATCGCATTTGGAGTCATGGCAGGTCTGGAAGGCCTCCTCCCTCTTATATACCATGAGACCCAGCAATCTGGGTCCATGCTCTGTGCCCAACATGCACTGAACTCGCTGCTCCGTACGTGGATCGTAGCGCTCAGTATTGATCAGACGTGTTTACCTGCTTCTTCCTCGGCAGAGGGGAACTATGTCAGTAACGCTTCAGGGTGCTCTTCATCACATCGCTTACTTGATACGTCCAGTTCACTGCCCCAGATCTCTCTGAGCTTGCACGTCACCTAGATCATCTTGAGCAGAGCTACGACGAAAATAGCGGCCACGCTAGTACAAACATGGATGATACAGGTACCCTTCTGGTTCTGTACCCCTGAGCCAATCCTTACTGTCGTCCCAGGGTTCTTCTCAGTACAGGTCTTGGAGAACGCACTCCAAGTATGGGGTTTAAGGTGAGAACAACCGACTGTCTCCATCTACGGATCTTCATCATACCGTTAGTCTTGTTCGATGGCGTTCAGAAGTCATGAAACCCTATCATGATCGTCCGCAGTAAGACTGTTTGACGAGCATCTCGGTATCCAGACTCATAGTAACCCATAGCGCCCAGCTTGCATTTGTTCTGAATCAAAACCAGCATTGGTACACCCTTCGTCGTTTCGGTAGCTCCAGAGAAAACGGTCACTGGTTCAATCTAGACTCGAGCACGTCATCCCCTCAATGGGTCAGCAAAACGTATCTCGGGATGTTTCTCCAGCAAGCAGAACAAGCAGGTCAGTTGATGATCCTGAAAAGACTCCATTATTCTGATGAACTGTAGGATACTCTATATTTGCGGTAGTGCCCATCGACCCCTCGACCCACCCTCTCCCTCGTACTAATGCGGATGATGTTGCGTCGACTCTCCCTGAGCCATCATCAGCGTCACCAGTATCTTCGTCTGGATCTCGGATCCCTTCTTCTGAACCAGGCTTCGAGGATGAAGACATGGACCTTCAGGCAGCCCTGCAAGCCTCATTGGCAAGCACGCAGGAAAGAGGCAGTACGAGTAGTAGGGGTGCCTTCAACAGACTGGAGAACTACTATCCTTCGCCTGTAATCCCCTCTTCTCGCATTTTTCCAGGGTTTCCTCTCGAGTCTTCTGGGAGGCAGGGTACAAGCGGAGCCCGACCGAACATCCCGCCCAACCAAGATCGTTATGGCAACGCCGATGTTGACCCCGTGAGCGCTTCCATGGAGAGAAATCGGATCATCATGGAGAGGATGCGTCAGGAGCAAGAAGCAGCCTTGCGAGAGCAGTACGAAGAAGAGATTGCACAGTTTGGTCATGGTCAAGAACGCCATTCGCAACGACGACGAGAAGCGGAGGTAGAAGATGAAGATGAAGAACTATTTCGAAGAGCAATGGAAGAATCGCTTGCAGAACATCACGCTCGGGCAGGCGACGACGTAGAGATAACAGAATTGGATAACGAGGAAGACTATGATACACCCGCAGCGAGGCCGGACACCCATACGGTGAACAGGGTTTACGACGATGACGACGCAGAGCTGCAGGCAGCTCTCAAAGCGTCTCTGGAGACCATGCCACCCGGTTTCACTCTACCACCGAGTACTCAACCGCCGCCGCCACAACGATTGACGGACGAGCTCCTCGGCGCAGAGACAAGCGCGAGTCGAACTGTGGAAGGGAGTGAAGCTGAAACAGAGACCGAAACAGATCTCGAGACAGACGCGGAAGGCGCTCCGAGGGAAGAGGTCAGCATAGAGGAAATGCGCAGACGTAGACTGGCGAGGTTTGGAGGCTGAGGATGTAATAGAGCGAAATTTCGATTGACAAAGTCTGCACTTCTTGATCCGTATCCTACAAGACCATGCTGTCCTTGTCCGTGACGCCAGATTCAAGTTCCTGGGGATCAAAGGGGTGAGTAATGGAAAGTACGCCTGGACTGGTCGCTCGGTCTTCCGCTCTCGCAGCGGCGGATGCGTTAACTGGATGCGCCAGGGGATTGCACCTTTATAGTCAGTCAGACTGACGACTGGGTTATATACCTTAAAATTTCGACTCGACATACAATGACGCGCTCTATGAGATCTCATGCTGCAGTACTTGAAGCTGGGATTGAACCAACACTATTACCACGAGAATACATGCGCCGAAAGCTACATTCAAGGTTCGGGCGACGGTTGAGACATTTGATCCATACTGGCAGATCTTGCCTGGCGTCTCCGCGCGAATCGCAAGTAACGAGAAAACCGGTTCTGTGTTGGGGATGTACTTGCTTCGCTATGACGGTTGGATCCTGGAGATGCCTCGCTTCCCGGCTCTCCGGAAATGATCGTCTCCAGCGCATGAAAATCTGACGGGTACTTCTCGTCAGTCTCCTATTCTCGAATCGTCCAAATTTCCCCTTACCTTGTCGACATATTGGACAGGATCCTGAAAGTTCGAGTAGCCAGGGGTCCACGCAGGACTGGTGAAATCGGTGCTTTCCTTCGCACGGTAGCACCCGCAGATCGTCTCCCTCTTCAAAATCAACGATACAAATCGGACATGTCTCCCGTCCCATGCACTCCGGCATTCGTGTATCTATTTCACGCGGAGATGCAGGTACGCGTGATGCCCCATCGTCCGTAGTGTGTATTTGAGATAGATCAACTTGATCCGTTCCTTCAGATGCCTGATTATCCTCCCGTGCCTCTTGACCAGATGTAGAAGCAACCGTCCCTTCCTGAGCAGCATAGTGGCGTTCATCATGCTCTGCCGTAGCGCTTAGTTGTTCCAGCTGCACGGAGTTGGGTAGAGGTACAGCGACACTAGATTCAGTGTCTATAGGCGCTGATTCGACGTCTTTGGGACGGGCAAGGCTAGGCTCCCGATCATTCCCGGAAGTTCCGAATTTGACGATCGGGAATGTGTCCAGAATCGCTCTTCCAAGACCCCTCGCGCGGCTTTGTCCACCGCCTAGTGTGGGATCTGCCGAACGGGGACCATATCTCTCCGGATACCTAATCGCCCTGATGGCCTGTGGATCCGTGAGTGACACGTATCATTGGTGTTTCAGTGTGACGTACCCCTGATACGATCACAGCAGAAAATAAGACAGATACGCAGCCGGTGATGGTATATAAAATAATCCTGTGACGGCGTCAGAGGTGTCCAGCCACTTGAGTGAGTCCCTCACATGGCAACCCCCGTGTTTTGAGGACTACTATTACTTGTGCTCGTCGACGTTCCCGATCCATTATCATTGCTCTGCAACGCGGCGCCGGTTGCATTATAGGCTGGCAGAGTGGCGAAAAGGAAACCAGGAGCAGCCGGATAGTGGGACAGGATCGTATTGTTCAGCACTCCTGCAGCGTCATTCAGCATCGCGGCATTGAAGTATCCGTAATACGTCTCGTTGGATGGTCCAAACTGGTCGAAATCGTATTCAATGCGCCTGAGATCAAAAGCTCGATGAAAGCTGAATGGGGGGGTGGGGAGAAAACATACCAAGAAGCATTCAGAGTCTGGGTAGTATAGACGTCCAGAACCGGGCTTTGATAACCTGGATTGATCACACAGGTTTCCGAGTAGAGAGAGTACAATACCTGGCTCAAAGGATCATGAAGCGAGCAGATACCACAGGTGTCGGGCTTACAGCTGATTTTGCACCACAATCCTTTGCCATCGTGAAAATATCAGTTTCGAGAGATGAATTCGTCGAGTTGGCATCGCAAGACACAAACGCAATCCATGGTGTGGTCGCTATCGCGAATCACGCTCAATAGCGACAACATGGGCGAACGCTCGCACGCACTGGTTTCGTTGCCGGCGCCATCCTCAGCAAAGTGAACGAAGATGCCCTTCAGTGACGTTAACGAGGCAAGAATGGAGCGGCATTGAAGACACACATGGACAGGGTCATTACTGGGCTCGGGACCAACTGATTGTGTAACATACTCCCGGTCAGACCTTGTGGACCGAAATCACGTCAGAGATCGGTCGCAAGGGCAGCAGTCGAACACCCACCCGTTCGTGTACCATTGTAGATGGAGTGCTGATGCACCGGCGCCTTGAAGCGTAACGTTGGAAGGCTGGGCAGGGACGTACCCCCGCACCTGTGGTACGCGGAGGAGTGTGACTAGGACGGACAGGAGGAGGATGCACATGGGTGGACAGCGAGCTCGATGGCCAGCCTCAGCCTGAGCATTCCTCTGACAGGCGACCTCGAGCTTGGAGCGTGCTAATGACACATGCCTCGGCGGAACCCGCCTCATACAAGATACATACACGACAACAAGCCAACGTTTCAGCCTTCGCGGACGACCTCCCCGACCGCGGCAGCAAAGATCTCACATCCCTTCCCAAGGTCTGCCTGCGAGACGTTCAGCGGCGGGATGAACCTGATCACCTCATATATCGAAGTCGTCAGGATCAGCAGGCCCTTGTCCATGCACCGTCTCGCCACGCGGGACGCGAGACCCTTGGGTGCCGACAAATTCAAGGCAGGATCTCCCGATGGATATGCCGGAGACGCGAACTCGACCGCAACCATCAGCCCACTGCCACGAACATCCACAATGGTCGACCCCACCGCAGGGTCATTGCGGAGACTATTCAACGACGCCAACAGTTCCTGTGATCTGAAAGACAGACATCAGCGAAACACACACGCAGAGCAAGACATGTACCGTGCGCCAACATTATCCAATACCTTCTCTTCTTCAAAGGCCTCGGCCACGGCCACAGCAGCTGCGCAGGAGACTGGGTTTCCAGCGTATGTACCCCCCTACGAATTGGAATGAGCCATAAAGTAGGTTAGCGAGAGGCAATGTCACCATTGAACCGGGCTTCAATTGGTCTGAGAGGTCCTTCCGGCTAACTACAGCACTCAATGGAAAGCCATTTGCCAGACCCTTTTCCCAAGCAGTCAGCGACATCAAGCTTCAGCTCCCCCGAGAATCTCACCTTGGCCATCGTCATGATGTCTGGACGAACACCACTGTATTCAATATTGAAAAGCTTACCCGTCCTCCCAAAGCCACTTTGGACTTCATCGATTATAAGCAGGATACCATGCTCATCACAAATCCTCCGAACACCCTGCAAAAAGGCAGGCGGAGCAGCAACATAGCCTCCTTCACCCAATACTGGCTCGATCAGAATAGCGGCAGTATCTTTCGGTGCAGATTGTTGTTTCAAGACCAGCTCCAGCTGGTACAGAGATAGTCTGACAAGTTCTTCTTCACTGGTGTTTGGCGGGAGTCCAATTTGATGCCAGTAGGGAAACGGTGTGCTGAACACGCCAGGCTGAGGATGATTCAAAATGGGAATGACGTGCGGGTTCGCAACTCGGCAAAACAACCCACCATCAAGGGAAAGAAGCCTTCGCTGTACACAGTCTTGCTTTTCGTAACAGCCATGGCGCCGTATGTACGACCGTGATATCCACCTATGGTGACGCAAAGTGAGTGACACGCGAACGTGGTAGAAGACCGGGCCGCGCTGAATGCATACCCTGCATGCTGATGATGTTTTGTCGCCCCGTAATCGAGCGTGCCATCTTCAGTGTCGCTTCAATGGCTTCCGAGCCCGAGTTCCAAAAGTAGAATGAGTCCAGCGAGGGGTCAGGCATGACTGGAAGAAGCTTCTCGATGAGGCGAAGGTATGGGAGGTGGAAAGCAATGCTACACTGAAAAGAACATCAGAATACATGGAGAGATGATGAGACAAGGAAGTTACTTGGCCGTGGACGAGGCTTGTACACTGATCCGCGGCGGCTTTGCTGACCTTTGGGTGACAGTGACCTTGATGTAATGACAGTGTTGGCCTAGCCTCTCGGAGCAAAGCAAAAATCGCGCACTCACCGAGATTAGTTACGCCGATTCCGCAGCTGAAATCGAGAATACGCCGACCATCCTCGAAACTGAGATATGAACCCTCTCCTTTGCTCATGACGGCCTCGGTTAATCGGCCAACGCCCGCAGTGACATGGCGTTGACCAAACCTGACTAAATCGTCAGAAGAGGTCGCTATGCCTCTGGCATCTTGTCTGAATCGCACGGGTTGAGCGTCGTAGAGTCCTCGAGGTCTAAAAAGTAGAGGGTGGTGGAGGTGGTAAGGTTTCCAGATGACACCGAACGTACCCTCCGTGAGCGGACTTGGTAGCCAAGCATAGGCGCTTGCAGGAGAACGTTCGTCTGGCGAGCATCATATAGCGATATTATCGTGCCGACGTGATGGATGGAGAAGATGAAGCGACCGGATCATATTCAAGTTATGTACTTATTTATGTGGGGGAGCTCCAACAAATACTCCCACTCCTTGTCTCCTTGCCCACTCTCCAGATGTTCCATTGCAAGCCAAAGCACACCTGACCAGTGTTGGCGAAGTCAGAGTAGCCTGCCGATGGGATGTAGCGCCTTAAAGCCGTTCTGACTCTTATCGTATACCATGTGGCCGCGCAAAAATGTCTGTTGCACAACCCCTCTCAGTACGAGTCCTTCATACGCAGAGAGCTTGTTTTTGAAGTGGAACTGCTCTTTCGACACCTGGGGTTGTTGCGTTAGACGAAGGCGGACAAGCAAGCTGAACATCAAGACTCCCCTTAAACTCGGCTTCCGCATCCCAGATCACAAAGTCTCCATCGAGACCCACGGCCAACGAACCTTTGACTGCATCAAGTCCTGCGTGCTCTGCTGTCCGTTTGCTCATCCAGTGAACGATTTGGCTGAGTGTGGCTCCTCTCTCGGGCTTCCTACCTTCGGTCCACAGTAAACTCAAGCCAAGCCCGAGGCTGTTGATTCCTCCCCATGCCGTCATGATATCCCCTTCTTCAACTTTCTTCAGTTCTATAACGCAGGGGCTGTGATCCGATACCACGCAATCGATGTCTCCGTCCAACAAAGCCTTCCAGAGCTGGTCGCGATTAGACTCGTTGCGAATCGGAGGACAGCACTTGAACTCGGGGTGTCCGTTTGGAATGTCGTTCGCGGAGAGACATAGATAGTGAAAGCAGGTTTCTACGGTCAGTTTCAAACCCTTTTCCTTTGCAGCTCGGATGGCGTCAAGGGCAGGGGATGCAGAGAGGTGTACAATGTGACACCGGAGCGATGGGTATTTTTCTTGAAGACGTGTGATCAACGTGATGGCGTTTACTTCCAGATCATCGGGTCGTGAAGCCAGGAAGGTTTCATAAAGCGTTGGATCGGCTGAGAGGTACGGACGAGCGGAACTAGGAGCATTCTCCAGTTCCGCATGAAACAGCAGGACAGTCGGCTCATGCTGAGTTGTTCAGTCAGATAAAGGCAGTGACGTTCGAGAGGACTCCCTAACCTCTATTTCCTTCATGTGATCATGCAGGTCGTGTTCGGAAACCCAAGGGAACTCCTGCATGCATGTTAGTGAGCGTCGCGTCTCCCAAGACAGTGCGTGCACCTCTACTCCGCTTTCTATCATAAAGCATTTGAAGCCTTTAACTCCGCAATTGATAAGAGGTTTGAGGTCTTTCTAATCCACGCCCAACATCCGTAAGAAAAGCTGACTTGGGGCTGAACAGTAACTTGCCTGGTTCCCTGGAATGGCGCCTCCCCAGAACGCAACGTCGCTCCAACACTGACCCTGGGCGGACTTGCGCTTGGTCTCTAGGTTCTCCACTGTCGTTGTGGGCGGTATGGAATTCAAAGGCATGTCTACCACAGTCGTGACACCCCCCGAGACTGCAGCCCTTGTACCAGTCCAGAAGCCTTCCCAGTCTGTTCGACCAGGCTCATTCAGGTGTACATGTGTACTGGGGAGATCAGGTTCAGTCTGTAGTCCTAGCGGTTGTACATGATGACTTGCTCTACAAGCCCGGGAAGTACGTGCTTTTCGCCAACATCAAGCACGTGGGTGTTGGGGTGATGTTCCCTTGCATTTTCACCGAGGTAGTGCAAATCGATGGACACGATTTTTCCTGACGCACGATCGACTGTGATGGTGGCAGGCTGCGGGTCGCCAGACGGCAAGAGCACGTTCTTGCTGGTGACTTTCAAGAATTGAGGAGTGGACATTGCGATCTAGTACGAGATAAGATGTGAACGTTCCCGTAGAGATTGGCCACGTGCCACTTAATTTCTCGGTGATCGGCCAAGTTGCAGCTTCTGCTCGTCCTCCTGCAGAGATGACCGACGGTGCAAAGAATTCTGCACTCGCAGCGACGACCGCGCTCGACTTTGCTTCTTCGCTGGACTCGCTGCTCTCCCCCAAAGGCCCTGCCCTGACCCCTTTGTCTCTGTCAGACTCGATCGCAGAATCATCGGACTACAACGATGTCGCCCTCGAGGACGATTCACGCTTTTCAACCGTCCCGCTCTCCGAGCGCGCCAGTATCGCGTCGGACGTCGGCCAGACAGCAGCCAGGCTGGAACGACGGACGACAATTTCGTCGGCACCTTCAAAGGCAATCGCGTCGCTCCGACAATTCGTACATAAGAGATCAGCGTCAAGCATCACTGCAGACGAAATATCTGGCGGTAATATCCTCGCACGGCTGGGGATTCAAAAAGCGCACGAAGAAAATGACCTTGACGTGCATCGTGCCGCTGGTGACGGCCAACAGAAACTGCATGAAGAGTTCCTTCGCCTCCACAACGAGCGGCGGGCGGAGGCTGCCCACGATGAAGAAGCCTCCATTGATTGGGGTCAGTCTGGGTTTTAGCTACGCAGACTCTGCGCTAACTGCGACATCGCTCCACACCAAGATTTCTGGGGCGCTGTCATCTCCGGTACCTAGACTGGCCTCCCATCAAGCTGAGCACTGACGGGTCCGATATAGATTACCAGGCGTACGCTGCTGCCAACGCTGAAAAACTCGCCAAAGCAATTGAGAAAGGGGTGCCCGCTGCGCTGCGAGGAATGGTGTGGCAGTTAATGTGAGCGTAACTTCGGATCTGCTTGTCCCTTGTTAATAACAGTCTGTGACAGGGCAGCTTCTAAGGACACTGAACTTGAGAACACCTACCTGACTCTCCTGAAAGAGACCAGTTCGCATGAGAAAGCGATCACTAGAGACCTCGGGAGGTTAGATTCATAAGCTACTCGGATAGAGGTATACCTTTCTGAAGCACAACCGGTAGAACGTTCCCCCATCACGAGTTCTTCACAGATGGACAAAGTATCGGACAAGAAAACTTATTCAATGTACTAAAGGCATATTCTCTGCAAGTTTCTGTTCCTTGACCGTTGTGACATATACCTGTAACCGTATGTTTAGGTATGATCCCGAGGTCGGTTACTGTCAAGGGTTATCGTTTGTTGTTGCAGTACTCCTGTTAAACGTGAGTCCTCATGTCTTGCGCAAACAGTCCCAACGACGATTGCGATTAGATGCCAGATGAACAAGCATTTTGCCTCTTGGTTCGCCTAATGCATACGTATGATTTCCGGGGACATTTTCTCCCTGAAATGCCTAAGCTGCAATTGCGGCTCGTAAGTTCCGTCATTCTCCACATCGTGCTCAGCTAAACTTTTCCAGTTTCAGGTACAT
This sequence comes from Boletus huronensis, assembly GCA_038093155.1. Lineage (NCBI taxonomy): Eukaryota > Fungi > Basidiomycota > Agaricomycetes > Boletales > Boletaceae > Boletus > Boletus huronensis. The sequence continues at coordinate 71,411 of JBBPRS010000021.1, read as the reverse complement.
TCCGCACATGCTTGAAGTGCCATCGTTCTGAATTCACACAGTTTGATAGATTGATCGAGGAACTCTCGCCTGTATTACACCTACATTTTCTGCGGCAGGGCATTAAATCAAGCATGTTCTGTTCGCAATGGTTCCTTACGCTATTCAGTTACAGGTGAGTCGACATTTGAACACATATCTGTCGCGGCGTACTTGACAAGGGCCCCAGATTCCCACTAGACATCGTGTTCCGAATATATGATAATTGCCTTGCGAGCGGTATCGAAGCAATCTTTGCATTCAGCATCGCGTTACTGCAGAAAAACGAGGACGTGCTGCTTGCCCTCAAATTCGACGAGATCTTGTCTTTCCTAAAGACAAGAGTGTTTGAGCAATACAAGGTGAGCAAGCTGGTCTTCAATTTCAGTCGAAAGTGGAGTGCTTTATTGAATTTACGATAGATCAATTTTTTAGATGAAGACGAAGAAGGGGGAGAATATGATCCACCAGTCAAATATAATGTCGATAAGTTCGTACAGGACGCTGTTTCCCTGAGGATTACGCCGTTCATGTTAGATGCATATGCGCACGAGTACGCTGATCTGGTGAGAGCGCGGGAGGCACATGCCATTGAGATGGATACGCTCCGGAATAGTAACAGGGCGCTTACTGCGAAAGTGTAAGCGTTTATCCCTGTGGTGACTGTTGTCCAATGTATTTTTCTAGGAAAGAGCTTGACGGGAGCCTTGCTCAATTGAATACTGAACATGTGGATGTGTTGGTGAATTGCTACCTTCCCTACTCTGTTTTTCGTATCTCACTAGACTAAACGAGCAGAACCAACTCGTAATGGCTCGTCTCCGCAACGAGGAAATAGAAGAAGAACTCGTTCGCTACAAATTACTGTCAGTTCTGTCTACTAAGCCTAGGAGCAAAGGCTTATTCAAACTTATTTGCTAGTTATGCAGAAGCAATGCATCGGAACGAGGATGCCATGTCGTCCAATCGTCTCTCCAAAACACAAGTAGACCGCAGAGGAAGCGGACATACGTGACTTCTAATCGCCCACACTGCATCATCATTATCTACACTCACTACACATACCGTCTGAGCCAATACCAATCTCGATGAGCTACTAATTACACATGCCCCTTGGTCGACCGGTCAATCTTTGATAGACCCCTGTGCCAGCTGGATCTGTATATGATTATTCAAATCCGCAAAAAACATTCCACCATGCGTCGCACTGCACTGACCTCTTCCTTGCGAATGGTCCGCAACTCCCCAGGAGCCGTGGCTTTGCCCATAGCGGCGCCGACTGCAACTTGAACAGTACGAGAGATAGCTGATTGCTTAGAAATCCAATACTTGACTTCGTCGGGAATGATTTCTATGACCGCGACTCGGGGGTCCCCCTCGTCGCCCTTGTGCACGCCGTCCCCAAGGTTGCCGATGTAACCGGATACACTAGTCAGAAACAATCAGTTCCAGTGAATAACAAAGTCGAGTAGCTCAGATTGCCTACAAGCTAGACCAATGCTTGTGAATGAGTTCCTTGTCTTGAGTTACTCGAGCTCTTCCAGAATAGGATGCCCAGTCCGTCGATGAAGGGTCAAAGAAAGAGACGTTGACGTGAGTGTCATTCTCGATCTCCTCAAATTTGGAAGAAACATTATTTGCGAGGAAAACGAGATTCAGCTGAGCATCGCCAGGCACTAAGAGGGAGTACGTGAATTGGGACGATAGGGGCAGGGACGTCAAACGAACCGTTCCCAGGGGTCATTGCACGAGAATGAAGGTTACCGTTGGGATCACGAGTGACTAGCATCCCGGTTTTGGCGGCTTTGACCACTGCCTGCAGATCTAAGGAACCGGCAGTGAATAAGAGGACTCGCACTACACAGTGAAGTGGCAACCTGTGATCTTCTGGAAGAGTGGGACATCCTTGCTTTGTGCGATGCGAGAGTACGGGTCAAGACGAGCGCGTTCTTCTGGGGAGACCACCATGATGGGAGATGGAAAGTTGCAACGGTGCTTGACGAACTCCAACTCTTGTATATATACTCACTCACTGGTGTGACGTCATTAATTGGCGTCATGCCCAGTCTTGGTCCAAAGTGATAGTCCTGTTGAGTGTCATCGTACAATACAGGCGATTGGTGTCTAGGCGATACAGATAATACCACAACCATCGCCCGGATTCGAAAATGTCGAGGTACACGGACAAGGTCACGAAGAGACAGAGGGGGGCAATTGTGTGTCCGTGTTCTGAGTCGGAACCTGCTCCGCTTCCCAGGTACCAGGCACCAACACGAACGGGAGCAACCACGTAGCAGTCAGAACAACACCATAACCTACGGCTCGTTTAGCGACAACTCGACGTGTGCCAAACAAATGACTACCTTTATCAAAGCTCCTAATTGCAGACCAACCCCATGCAATGAAGCCACCTATATAACCCACATAAGGGACCAGATGGCGAAGAATAGTCACACCAGGACGCATTTGTGGCGGGAGCAGCGTAACCGGTAGATGCTCCATGAGCCACTGAAGAGCAGTCGTGATCAATGCGGCACGCTTTGCCGCCTCGAGTTGTCTGTTGTTAAGGATATCTAGAACAGGAGGAGGGAGATAACTGGCATAGAAATCGCGTCAACTACGTCACAAACACGCCATGACGCTTACATTCGAAATCCCCACCACATTGTCTGGACAGAAAGTTTCGTGAGTGAAGGCAACCAGACACGATACTCCTTCACAGGTGGTCGGTCCGCTGCAGGCTCGGTGGTGGGAGGCACTTGCGCCGCACCAGTGGCTCCAAAGGACAACTCTCCACCACCACCCATCAATACTTGATCGATGGACTCCGAAGGCAGCGGAATGAAACGTGGCCGGGGGCTGCGTCCACCACTGCGCATTAGCACTTGATCGATGGCCTCCAAAGGGAGTGGAACGAAACGTGGCAGGGGACTGCGTCCACCACTACGTATCAGCACCTCATCGATGGATTCCAAAGGCAGCGGAAGGAAACGTGTCCGGGGGCTGCGTCCACCACTACTCATCACGTCTTCATCGAAGGACTCCGAGGGCAGCGGTATGAAGCGTGGCTGCGGTGTGCGTATCTCCTCTCCATCTCCATTTATAGACACGATTTCCGAACATGCAATCTCGACTTCTGAGGTGTCGTCTGGCTCCAATGGGCCATACATCATGATGGAGTTATTGTCATCAATGCAATCCAAAACATCGTCTTGCGAAGGCTCCGGGGCACTTGCAGTTTCGGTTTTTTTGCCATATGGCAGTCGAAAACGATCCATGGCAGACCAGAACGATTGCCAACTGTGTTCGAAAGGACCATTTTCAAAATTTGGCAGCGTTAAGAAAGCGAGAAGATGTGGGTCCCGTACAGAGGAAGGCGTATCGTCAGTTTCGGTCTGTGAAAGAGCAGGGGGAGTGGGTCGAGAAGACCCCGAACCAATACTAGGCGCGAAGGAAGGAATAGCGGAGAGCATGTCTTGTACTCTCTTTGCAAACGTGCTGGGGGAGACAGGCTCGGGAGATTGCCCAGGGTCATCGGCCACCACTGAACTGACATTCCCGTCATTCGACCGGGTGTCTATGCCAGTGGGCGTCTGAACTGCGTGATGGGTCTGCGATGACGGTTCGGCGAGAACAGCGCCGTTAGCCGTTGCAACCCCGACTTGAGTTGGGGTACTGCCTCGGTGCGTGAGCTTTGTGAAGTGCTCAATCGCAGACGCTCTCTGTTTGGACATCCACTTGACTGGCGTAACGCCGGTCTGTTCTGCGCCTGCCGCCGAAGTGACCTGCTGGGTTGGCTGCGTCTTGCTCATCGACCGAAGAAGGCGCGGGACAAGGTCTGCGGTTGAAAGTGACTGGAACTGGAATCGGGAATTTGTTGGCGCAGACTCGTTATCTCTCATCCGCACCGGCGAGTAGGCACTGGATAGAGCTGATATCTGGTCTCGCTGGACGCAAGAGCCAGCCTACCACTGCACGGTCCGGTCAGGTCAGGAAAACACATGGCGTGGCTGTGTTCATGCCAGACCATCAGTTTCTCATGCAGCGACACCAATTCAATGACTCGATTCTCTAGCAAGATAACGAATAGACAACAGATACTATCAAGCAGGTCCAATGCAACGCGCAGTTGCAGCAATGCGAAAGTTCATCGGAACGACCGTGTGCCTGTTTGTATATCAGCGATAAGACCAAGTTGCGTGTCAAGCTCCTCACTCATAATACTTCTGCACTCCACTGCCTTCCATAATCAAGACATCTCCCTGACAATGCGGCGTGCAACTGAGTAATGGGTATCACACATCACCTGTTATTGACACTCACATGACGGAGAACCAGGGTCAATGCATGAGTGTTTTTGGTCTTCGGATTTTCCATGTTCACATGCGGGCGGAAATGCATCAATGCTGCAGACCCCAGGGAAAGAGACGCGACAGTCGGTCCTAATTCCTTTTCGCTGTCACTATGGAACTAAACACAGCTCAGCAGGAGGTTTGCAGTCACATCGGACTGGGTAATACTCACAGACATTTTCTGTCGTTCCATGTACGCCGCGCTGAGAACCTCGTTGAATGGAATATCAGTGCGCAGCGCAAGGCTAGCTCTCTCCTTGATCAACGCCAAGGCTCGTCGGACGCAGTCAGGCGCCTCGTGCAAAGGGACCGTGCATCCCGACCCGCCAACATACTAAAGCGGGGATCAACAAGCTGGGTGGGTTTCGTTCGACTGGGCATACCTGGTATGGCTCACCAGCTGACATAAGGATCACACTATCAATAGATTGCATCTTGTATAGAGACAGTGCTTACAGTTCTGCGAGAAGTAGTTGGTGAGTAACAGACCACGCGCTGATCAAACCACGTTAATTCACATCAAGATAGCTGGTGAACAGGAATACCTCTGTGCTATAGCAAACATTAGATAATGGTGTAGCAGAAGTTTGATATACCTACGTTTCGCAGTGGGTATCGACGAAGTTTCAGTTCACCAGTAGAAGCTTGCTCCTGATACAGTCGGAAGATGTTATCGGCATCTCCATTCGACAATGGTGTGCCGAGAATGACGTGAATTTTACCTCTAACCAGATGGATCTGTATCAGTTACGCAAGACAGAAACGGCGATACCTACCTGGCCTGGGGCAGGATGAAAGTAAGGCAGTTGGTGAATCCTTTGTGTGCCCCGAGGTTAATTGGTTCGAGACGGGAAGCGAGGATGCCTATGAAGATGGAAGTCAGCGTGAAATGGCAGGTGGGGAGTACTAGGTACCTGAGTCTTTCCCAATTTGCGAGTGCAAAAATCCTTTCGGGGGACGCTGGTGCCAGAACTCCTTTGGGGAGCGTATCCTGCCTTGCACTACATATTTAAACTGGCCGCCTACCTCTGTCAGCAGTTCAAGGAAACCGCACGACTACTTACTTGGCACTTTGGACATTCCCAGTGCTCCCATTTATACCTGTCCGTTAATCCGTTAAACCTGCCAATAGATTTTGCTATCAAACTCACCTGCATGAGAGGCGACCACATTTCGTGCAATGCCAACCTTTGCTAAAGGCATATGTGGTCGTAACTCCTCCTGGCGTTTCAACCACTCTGGCCGGTGTTAGATTCGGCAACCTGTCAAATTTTCGGGGTAATAAGCTTAAAAATTCCTCGCGGTAATCTAATTGTTTTGGGTCTTCGCCGTTGATACTCCAAAACACATTGCAGCGGGGATTCAGGCACATCCAGCCTTGTTTGTAGATAAATGGACTCTGCTCCTGACAATTTGTGCATTGGATGCCTGGATCACCACTGTTTGCGGGATGTGGTGAGCCTGTTGTGAAAGACATGCCTGAATTTGAGATGAGCTCTGGCGGGTCGGACGTTATATCCGTCATCTTCTGTTGTGGTGCCCACCAGGGATCGCCTTGATCCTCGCACCATTGGAATGCGAATTTCCACCGAACGATGCGTCCTGATCCATCACGGGCGGGTTGACATTCCGCTAGTTATTGGTTAGATTAGATTAATCGACAGCGTGTAAAAAACTGACCCCATGCATGAGATATCCAATAAAAACCAAGCACAACGTAGGTATAATTGGCCGAGGTGAGATCGTAGGGAAAGAGTGCATATTTATCATCAGCAAGAAGCGCGATCGGCCGTCGGTCTTTGCATGTCTTCAGCAAAGCGCGCACAGATTTATCCGAGGCTTCCTGATCCTGATCCGTCTGGTAGCGCCTGGGTCCTCTCCGAGGGTCAAGTATAGATTCGGATTTCCCACCCCTGTCCTAGGAGCTCAGCTCGCTCAAGCGCGGTGCACCATAAGTCAAACGAACCCGTGCGAGATAACTAACTTTCCACCGTGGTGGAATATGTCCCGACTGCGATAGTTCAGAAATCTAAAACAATGATGACAGGAACTACGTACCTCGCAGCATATGCCCCAAGAAGGTAACCCTTAACGATGTCATCCTTTGAATACACGCCGCTATGATAACAACGGAAATACTCAAAGGACTCGCAGACCTCTTGGCGAGACTTGTCAACAGTCAGTTGCTGTACACGACTCACAATAAAGCAACCCACCTGAGCCCATATACGCGGAGGAGCTGGGACGGGAGGCTTAGGTATGACCATTGAGGGTGCGGAAGTCACTGTAGCAACCTGGACGTCGTTTGCTTCATCTTGATCGTGTCCGTCGAGGTCGTCGCATTCTGCGTCGTGTCCCTCGTCTTGAGTCCAGTCTGGTACATCCGGCCCAGCTCCTTCCCGTAGCATAGCTAGCGCATCGTTCGCTACATCTCGCAAAAGATGGTCTGCATGCGTTAGAGATGGGGTTCCACATGGAACTCCACGGAGGGCTGTGTCTTCATCCGCAACTGGCACTAAACGCCTGTCGCGTACTTTCTTGGGAAGCGGCCGCAACGATCTCATGTCCGGGCCAAGAAATTCGGGAGAGTCAGCGGACGCTTTTTCATGAGACACCACAAATTCTGTTTCAATTTCAGATCGAGTACGCTTCCTTCGCGCCTTTGATTCCACACGAATATTTTCCTGGACCAATGAAGGACCGGTAACAAGGGGTACTTGGGTTGTGGGTTCTTGAACGACTTTCGCCCGTAAGCCGCGTGTGGACTTGGATCCTTCTCCTGGTTCGTCATCCAGAGCTGACGTCGATGCTCGACGCAATCTTTTGGTCGCGCGGGCCTGAAGGTTTCTAGCTGATTTTATCTTCCGCGGTTTTCTGGTGTTGGAACTTGCTCGGGTTGGTTCAGAGGGGAGGCTCGTTGTTTCGACGTGCTCGCGGCCATTGAGCGGGAATCCGGCACCGCGCCCACCCTTAATGCTGGGAGAGGATATGGACTCATCGGACCGGATGCTTGTCGGGGTTGATTGTGGTTGAGAGATGCCGATGTCTTCGCGACGTTGCTTGTTAGACTTGGGTCCGTGGGCCGAGTTTTTCTCGTCCACCTGATTTTTTAACCCAAGCAAGTCATGTGGTTGACTACAGGGATTGGATGCAAATCGTTTTGGCCGATGTGATGCAGTGTTCCCAACAGTGACTACATGAGGCTTGGACGACTCCTTGTCGTCTTCGGATGCATCAGAAGGTGTGATCACCGGGGGTTTCTGAGAACTGGCTTTGCGTTTCTTCTCCTTTTTGGACGTTGAACGTTTACTTGATTTCACGGTCGCTGGTAAGGTGGACAGTTGTGCACCAATAGCGGGGGGCGCATCATTTGCTGAGCTAGCCATCGTAGAATGGGACCCACACCCTATGCTCGAACTCATAGTGGCGTCACCTGTCGATTCGGTGAGCTCTAGACATGTAGCTTCCATCACCGTAAAGCAAGACAGACCTGCATCGGGATGCGGGACACTAGTCTCAGCTTGACGAACATCTTTTGGGCCGATTATTTTATGAAGGCGGGAAGAGCGTTGACTGCCGCGGCCTTTACTTTTACCCCCAGTGTCTCTTCCTGCGGCAGAGTGCTGAGTATTTGCACCATGGTCTTTGATCTTGAGAGCACTGATGCCCGCCCCGAAGACCTGGGTTCTGTATCTGCTTGCCTCGTCGGTGTTTCCAGCTTCCAACCCTCGGCTTAACCGTATCTGGTACTCGAAGAAGACGCTGTAAAGTTCTCTCCCTTCATCCATGATTTTGAAAGAATCTTTATCCGAGAGAACATTCTCAAACACCAAGTACGCCCATATCTTGGCTGCCTTGGCCACCTAAGGAAGAGTTGTCGAGATTTTCAATCTTAGAGACACGTTGCGAGTACATACTTCATCATTCCGCTGCATTGCTTCGACAAAGGAAGAGACCACTTCCCTGACCCGCAAACGCGTTTCGTCCCGTGCGGTCTTAAACATAGCTACATGATTGCGAAGGGGTTCTTGTTGCAGGAGGGACGGATCGTCGACGGTCTTGGGGGGATTCATGGGGAACTGGTTACGAGCCCAGCCGTGACCAAAATACGCGTTTGCTGAAGAATGTGGACAAGGTTATGTATGTAACGTTTTTAGTTTCGTGAGACATGGTAAATTTCTCGACCGAGTCCTATGACAAAATTGGTTGCGCCCGTCCGCATCCTCAAGCATGAAGGATATCAAGCCAGTAGACTATCCATGTTGGCTACGTGTGAATTGCACTCTAAGGTGCAACAACAAATGGAATTGCATTCATTTTGAGCTCAGAGCGTGCTGAAGGGCCTCGTAAACGTCGGCCTCCATCCGAGCCTCCAACTTGTCCTCCTCTGATCCATTACCGGCAGCGACCCTCAGTGCTTCCTGTAGGTTGGCACGAATGACCTTGAACCAAAACATTAGTCAAGCAGGACATTCCAAGGAAGAGTAGCAGACCTCGGGTGAGAAAGACTCAAGCGGGGCACCCTCGACCACGTTGATTGTCAATTTGTTACCAGGGTGGACGTTTGCAAAACCACCGGACACTGCAGGATTCAGGAACGACGCCGTGTAAAATATCAAACTACCCACCAAACCACTTTTTCGACGTGTTTCCGGACTCGATTACTTCCACGACACCAGGACGGAGGGGTTCGATAGAAGGGACGTGGTTTGCAAGAATACCCATGTCTCCAGATGCAGCTGAAATGTTTACTTGGACGACATCTGCGGAAGTGAAGATGGCCTGGCAGGAACTGTCAGGAACGCAGGCGCAAGCAAGTGGTAACGAACCTGGTGGGGAAGGACAAGTGAAAGCTTGATTTTATCGGCAACCTCAGCGTATCCACGTCTCTGCACACTCAGTGCTGATGGCGCGCGTTTAGCGGCAGAGGAAAGCAGACGCAACGCAGACATCCTTCGCAGTACTGACCGTAATTGAATTCGAATGTCTGGTCGAGCAGCCTTTGCACTTCGGACAAAGCCGGTCAATGCATCACGTGACCGTCTTGCGGTGGCGATGCACTCCTATGTTCCGGAAATTTGGTCAGGGAGGTGCATTATCCGATTCATGGCTCGAATCTATCTTTCATTTCATTCTATATATGTAATTGCGACATCGCCGTGGGTCATGTTCGCGTCCGTATCCCTACGAAGCCGTACTTGCGTAGATCATGGCTCAAATTTCGATTCATGCACTCCATTGACTCGCGATCGGGAGTAGTCTTGGGGTAGAAGCTGTGGAACACGCAAAACGCCCCTCTCACTGGAGACGAGCTGTCAGGAATCCTGACGGGCCCCATTCTGCGTGAGATACGTACATCTCGTCGACCGCAACCATGAGGTCGTAATTAATTTCCTGGCTAACCACCGAGTCGAATTTGTACGAAGGGTGTGATCGAACAAAGTCTCGCATCCACCTTGCCGTCGTTAGCAGCGAGCCTGGTGCACCTCAGGATCGCAGGAACCGAAAACAAATTATAAGCACGCACCATTTGCACGACGGCGGACCAGGTCAACGTATTTGTTGATCTGCCATCTCTCAGATAGATCCACATCGAGCGTTTCAAGGTATGCCTCGACAAGTCCGAGTAGTCCAGGAAACGTAGCACCCTATGATAACTGGGAAATGCGTGGTACAGTGCAAGTGCATTCAACACCAACCTTCCCGTTAAAGATCTCCTCGATCGACATTTCTTCGTATTCGTCCTCGACGGGAGTATCTACGAGCGTAGGTGGAGGAGGGACGCTGGGAAAACAGTTCCGCAACTTTCGTTCCTTTGGGGGCATACCATTCTGCCATTCAACAGGGGTGCAAGATCCAGACGACGACGGGGTGCTCATCGTGGGTGATATGTAGCCTGGTGGCAACACATCTTTACGGAAGAAGAATTTGCCCGTACCAACGGCGTCTCGTTTTTGCGCCCTATCCATATTCTCGTCGACCTTGAAGACATTAACCGCAAAAAAATGACAGGCAGCAAGGAGAACAAACCTTGGAGATGGGAATGTAAAAATTCAGGTTGAAAGCAAGGATGGCTCTAGATAGAAGTACAACGAAAACGGCAAATGCGGCGTTCTCAAAGTCGGTTAGCTGTACTTCCATGCTGCGGAACTCAACTCGCCAACCGATGGGGGAGTTAGGTGGCGGTGGTTTGAAACGGAGAGTTTGCCAGTTCGTAGATTGGAGGTTCTTGGCAATAGTATTGACTTTGAATGTCACAGAAGATGGACAGCGCTCACCTCGAAGTGATCATTACTAGTCTCGTCATCCTGGTTGATGGTTTCCGAAAAAATTACCAGGGGGTCACGGATAAATATGTGGGCCATGTGTTTGGAGAGCAATTCATCGATACCTTTGAAGAAATGTGATAATGGGGCTCGAAAAGAAATTCCATAATTCTATACGTACCATGGTCAACGAGGCGAGTGTATATTCCTTGGTCGTAGGGCACGTCGGTGTCGTTGTATGCTGGCTTATTGTTCCAATCCGTTGATAAATACAAGTCAACGCTGTCATAGCGCGACTTCGGAATCACATATTTGTTCTGCTTTAGTGGCTGGAGGACGGCGGGATCAGTCACAGAATTAACGGGACAAGAAGCCGATTAACTCACTACACGTCCGCGCTCCTCCGCGGTGCGGTCATCCACACTGCCGGCAATAACATTCCAGCGGCAGTCGACGTCGGAGAGATAACCACGCCAGATGGGACTAGCAGCGGTCAACGCGAGCTGTATGTGCATAAGCGAGAATATGCAACTGCGCCCGAAATTCGCATACCATGATTGGGCCCACTGGGATCAGGGCATCGTACATGCGCCTGGCTTCCTCGACATTGCAGCTCTGGAATGTGAGCTGCAAACAGCAGCAACCCATGCCAAAGCCCATCGCGTCCATGTAAATATGATCTATCAAAGCTGCGCCGTTCTTGGCCTCTGCATGGTGAGGCAGGTCTCGTGAGCTATTTTGAGCTCTTTTCGCGCAAGAAAAGCCTCACCAGCATCTTCTGCGTACAAAGAACGCTGCCATGGTATAGTAGGATCGACGAACGGCCTCGGCGTTCTTTCATCGATGAAAATAGGAAGATTGATAACAACTTTGGAACCTCTCCTGCTTCTAATGTTGGCGGTAAGAGTGCTGTAACATAGTTAGAAATCGAGCGGGGGAGTTGACCGAAAGGGGATACTGACGGGAAACGTGCGTGCGGATTAGTGATCTCCTCTGGTAAAAATAGGCTGTGACTGGACTTGGCGCCGTGAGGGCTGAAATAGGGATGGGTAAAGACACCGGGAGCACCCAGACGAGGGAAAGAGGTGACTGTGATGGGTACTTCGTCAACGTTGAGATGCCTCCTGGCGAGCAGACGTCTTGTATTCGAAATGAGGAAAAGGTACAAAGGAATAGTGTTGAGAGCTCGCCTATAATGCATATTGGACTCGACGGAAAGCAAATCTTGGATGGAACCTGTGTATGGAGATCCGGGCGTTGACTCTAACATGTATCTCCCATACTCGGGGTGAAAGGTAGGGATTGAGATTCTGAGAAGATTACCTGCCAGGTGGATGGAGTAGGGGACTGGGGCTTACGAATCTGGGGCATCATCCTCGAGGTCAGTGACGATTTTGCTGAGCTTGGCGAGGATCTCGGTCTGACGGAGAGAGAGTTTGGCATTCTTCGTCTCATCATCGAAGGCGATGACCATGTACTCGATCTGAAGAAGATGAATGGCAGCGCGCGGAGCCAAGTGGGCGGCGATACCTCGTCACCCCAGAGGAGGTCGTCTCCGTGTCTGTCCTTGACTCTGTCCCAGGTGTGGAGGAACTGTGCGATGCCGTGCTCCCTGACGTGGTCGGCGTACTTGCTTGCCTCGTCCCAAGTGAGCGGTGTTCCGAGATACAGGAGACCCATGGCGTGAAATGAGGAGCGGACTGCGCAACCTGGGTGATCAGCGCTCGGCGGGGGATTCAGGAGAACGCAGGAACGATGTATATCTGATTCCGCAGCTTACCTGACGAGGATCACGAATCCAAGTTCGTAGTGCGCCATCCTTACTCATGCCGAGCGTACAAATTTGTAAGACGGCGTTCCCGTCCGGCAGGCTCGAAACATCAATCCGATTGCAAGGATTTGGGCGGAGTCGGACGGACTACTAGCATGGCCACTATCTATAGACTCTTTCCTGTCAGAGACAACTCGACATCCGACACGGGACTACGGTCGACATTGTCCGTGTGTCCCAACAATAGAGTACCGTTATCCGTTTCCCCCATTGGTAGTCCACTTGAGTATTATTTTCAGCGCGAGCAGAACGTGCCTCAGGGCACGCGTCCATGCCTCCTCTTGGCTGAACTGTAACTTGACGGATGCCTCGCCTATCTTATCCTTGACGACTCTGAGCAAGCATCAGTCCCGCCCATCGCTCTCATTTTCAGCAACATTACGCTCACTGATGTGGGAATTCGATACCTGCATCCTGGGACTTGACATAGTCCATCAGCTGTTTCAGGCACTCCAGGAAAGCAACCATGGCAAAATCAAACCGGCGGTTGTGCAGCAGCCGACCAAAATGAAGGTCTCCCGAACCATATAATTCGTATGTCGTCTTATCACCAGTCGTTCGTTCAATTCGCGAAAACGAACCCAGTGGGATCAAACGGTAGCTGCGAATGCTTCTCAGTGTCGTTCTGAACGAATCGCATGACAACATACTTGTCGAACGTAAAGTCTAGTTTCCGCGCAATGGTATATAGTAGCAATAGCGTCTGTCCCCATGCCGCATTGATCTCGGGCCATTCCACCTGTACCATATCGAATGATCTGTTAGAACGAAGCAGCAGTGGCACTCACTGGAACGCCGGGGACACGTCCCAGCCGAAGACCATTTATGGTCCCGAAGACCCCATCGTGACCGATACAGAAAGCATCGTTGTAGACATTGGTACGCTCTAGTTTCTCGTACGTGGTATAGTCCGCGGCGTATGCAGCCCGCAAGGACGAAAGAAGAGCGGCTTGACTGGCAGAGGCTAACTGATGTTCGTTATGCGCACGCCAGAACCTCGCAAGTCGTCAATCACGGGGGGAAAATTTCGCCAAAGTGTATCGGGAACACTTACTCGTCTTCCTCCTCCTCCCAAACTCCTTCCTCCAACTCCAACGCGCGCAGCTCCTCGTCGAGTTGCTCTCTCTCTCGCTCAGCTAGCCTCAGTTGCTCAACTGCGACGCGCTCTTCTGCTTTCAGGTTCTCGATCCTCGTTTCTGCTTCATCTCTACTCATATCCTGACTCTCGCGTTCCCTCTCCTTTCTTAATTCCTTTTCAAAGGCAATATAACCATCACGCTCCTTCTTAGTTTCGTCTAGCTGCCTTTGTAGGGAGGAAAGAAGAATCTGCGTGCACTCCGCACAGAGCGGATGATCGATGTCAGCGCGGGTCGTCAGCAGATTGAAGAGGCGCATGGTAGAACGCAAATGATGTGATATAGGTGTCGGGTTCGGTTGATCAGGCTCGGTCTGCGTGGGTACTGATGATGATGGTGGAGGCGGAGGTGGAGGCGGATCCTTTGACAGAACATCGTTGGAAGGTGAGACGACCGGTCTGGGAACAGCGATAGGGGGGGAGGAGGATGGTATATTGCGTACAACGCTGTCTTGGAGGAGCACAAAGGACTCGTTGGGAGCCGGGTAATTGCGTTGGGGTTGCTTCCCTTGCGCACGCGAGGAAAGGGGTGACGAAGCTCTGGCACTGTCTAGATCCTTTGCATGCTGCCATGCGGCTTTGGATGCGGGAGGAGAAGGGAGGAGGGCCAATTGTTCGGCCTCTGTCATATACCTGACACGTGTAGAGGGTGCAGGTGGGAGGGGTGCTGCAAGCATGTCATACTGAGACGGTGAAATTTCTACGAGGGATGCGTCAAGCTGGTGTCCCGGATGCCCTGAGTGGATGTTGGCGTCTGGACAGAGCTAAGGTGCGCACCTGCAGAGGTTCTTTGCACTGCTGGCAGACGTAGCTCATCGCGGTTCTCTCGAAGGGTACGTTGCTTCGGCACGTGCTGCTGTGGTCTCCTTGGCGTCAAGATAACGCAGTTAGCGTTCGCCTTTCAGCCACCGTCTCTTGGCGAACTTATGCTCATGCCACATTCGTGCATTCGGTTTCATTGATCTTCGCGATGACTCAGGCAAAAAACGCGCTCTTCGATGGGCGTTTCACAGCAAGCACGCACCGTTTTTGTCATAGATAACCGTAGCCTCCGTTCGAGGGTCTTGCTATTCGAGGTTTTCCCTTCAGGCTCTGGCACAGATTCACCCTCCTATCATGTGGCGGCCCAGGTTCTCCCCCAGCCCGTCGCTGCGTCTGATGGTACTTCTTGCATTTCCGTCAGCTAGAACGTGGGGTCGACAATGCACGCAGCACCATTTCTTCTCGAATAATTCTCGTTACGTGACCCCATGGCTATGCAAACCCATATATAAGAAGTTCCGAGTTCCAGCTGTTCAGCCCATAGTCAGATCATCCCGGCCCCTCTAGCCATATCACAGGCAAGCATCTTGTTATACATGTCTTTTCATCACCAATCCATACACAGATGCCCTCTCGGCTTTTCGCGCTTCTTATTGGAATCGACAACTACAAGTCTGGGCATATCTGGGAACTCGAGGCCTGTGCGGATGACGCACAGCGCATGAAGCAGTGGCTGGTGCATGACCTCCAAGTCCCCAGCACGAACATCGCCCTCCTTGTCAACAAGGAGGCTACCAAACGTCGCATCGAAGACGTTTTCATGAGCCATCTCGTCAATAATCCAGCGATTTCCCAAGGAGATGCCCTCCTCGTCTATTTTGCAGGTCACGGCAGCAGCATGCCCGCGCCTCGAGATTGGTGCGAGGGTAAACCACGCAACGTCCAGGTTCTTTGCCCCTACGATCACGACACCCGGGGTCCTGAAGGCCGGGTTGCGGGCATCTCCGATCGTTCCCTGTGCTCCATGCTTGGCGAACTCAGTGCCGTAAAGGGTGACAACATCACTCTGATTCTGGATTGTTCGTTTTCATCAATGCAGCTGGCTGGTAACGTACACGATCGACGTGGCGTTCGGTGTACTCCTACCAGGAAGGCTCGGAAGGAGGACCTGTTCAATGGTTTGTGGAGGGGCGCAATTGGGAAGAGGTTCAACGGAGAGCATGGATTCTACCAGGACAATTGCCCCACACATACATTCCTAGCCGCGTGCAAACCCGGCGAGATAGCTACGGAGTGGAAAGAAGGGGGTAGGTTTACGCAGGAATTTCTTGCCATGACGAAGGAAGTACCCCTCCACCAGCTGAGGTATTTCGAGGTCTCAGAACGCCTCCATCCAGCCGGTCATGTTCCCCAGCACCCAGTCTGCTTAGGTCGACACAAAGATCGTGCTCTCTTCGATGGCATCCCTTTCTCCCCAGACACAGACTTCGTTCCAGTAGAAGGAGACATAGACGGCCTGCGCCTGCACATGGGTGCGATTCATGGAGTCGTAGAGGGCACTGAGTTCAGCGTCCACTCCCACAACCGTTGCGGGTCGCTCAACCCGTCGCTTGACAGCTTCAGGGTGTATGAAGTACACCCGACTTGGTCTCTTGCCAGACGTAAAAGTGTTAACAAACGTGGCAGGAAAGGGTCTTGGGCACGTATTACGCGGTGGAACACGCACACTCCTTTCCGGGTTTACATGAAGAAAACCTGTTCATCTATCTTCCGTCATCTTTTCTGCCGCCCAAGCCCCGATGAATTTGACGGCATACCCGTTAAAGAGGGGCTCAATATCGTCGAGGTTGAACACCCCACATTGGCGGATATATCCGTCGGCGTGCACTCTCGAGCCCTTCGAGTGCAAACACTCAACCAGCTTGCGCCGCCCCGTCGTCCTGTGCTGAAAATAGAGAAAAAGGATAAAGAACGATCGGCGCTTATCTTGGACGAAGCCGCACGCTATCACATGCATCTTCATCGCACGAATCCCGAAAATCCCTTTCAAGGTCGCCTTCAACTGGAACTCTATCTCATCGATCCCCAGAGCCAAAGACGGGTGGGACAAAATCTTCTAATCAATGGCAAGGCTGATCTCGTGCGCACGCTGGGCAATTCACACGCGATTGTCCTCCGAAATCACTCTGACAGAGATCTCTGGCCGTATCTTGCGTATATGGATTCCAACGGGATCGATATCCATCTTCTATATCACCCACGACCATCTTCCCCTACTCCAACCCTCCCGAGGCACGGCAGTCTAGAGATTGAACTAAGGTCTTACTCTCTTCCACAACTCGACTCCGGCTTCTTGAAACTATTCGTATCGACTTTGTACACCTCTCTAGGAAATTTGGAGCAGAGTTCAACCCCCGTCCAACCCTCTCAATCGGAGCGCCTCGTTCCTCGGCCTCCCCAACTTGAATATGATGGACAGGAGTGGGACACGGCCCTCGCCATCCTTAATTTTTCAGATGCAACTCAAGGGAAGTTTTGAGCAAAAGGAGACTTATCCATTTTGGGACAATTGATCCACAAGCTGGACTTGGAACGCCACACGTAGGCCTATATTTGTATATTAGTTTATGTAAATAGATATGGGTCCGTTCCTGTATAGTAGCATCGAGTTTATATCCAACAAGCGATCGCTCGATCGTCGAAGCCTTGTTCGGACGTGTGACGTGAACTAATGCGCAATAAAGATCTGTATACAGTAGTATTAACGTCGTGCTTGCAGAATTTTTTTCCTGCGGCGTAGCTGAACGCGCGCGCGGCTGCCTTGCACACCAATGATTCCGTGAGTGTTGCATGCATGACGGCGACAGGAACGACCCCAGGCGGCACGGTACACCAGTCACTGGTGGAGAGAGGGGCCGCGTAAGACGCCACTCAGACAAGTGCTTCAATTTTTCGCACCCTACAACGTCAACATGACGCGGTGATGACGCGCCCATACACGAAAAAGAATTGTCTGGCGGCAGTGGATATGCCGGGGACCGGATGATCTGCCGATTACCGGTATACCACCGGTCGGTCATGTAACAGGCGCTGGCTAGTCGCGGGTTCGAATCCCGCACGAACCATGGTGCAAGGTAGGACACACACTAGCCGCCGCCGCTGCGAGTGGGACGCCGACGAGGGTTGCGGCCGATTTAGCTGACATATAATCAGCGTCCTAGGTTAAAAGCAGCGATGCCCGAGTTCTTCCATCATTCAGAAGGCCCCTACTATGACCGTAAGGCATCCGTAACGAACCATAACTTAAGCGTTCCTGTTGTGCAGATAGCCGGCCCGGCCGGCTTACTATGTAGTCCCACAGCACCACGTAAGTGCTTAGTGTAAAAGTCTTTTCCCCCCTGGGGAGTTAGCGCTCGCTTATGGTCCGCTACATACTGGGCCGGTTTGGATGCCGGTTCCGGTGCATGACCCTGCGCTATGGCAGTGCAGCTGCGCCTCGCTTGAGCAGTTGCGTTATGGCTCTTTCAACAAAAAAGAAAGAAAGAAAGAAGCGACGCCGCGCGCCACTCAGACTGCGGACGAGTCCAACTCGATTTTTCGTCAACATGTCAACGACGCGGCCTATGATACAAAATTTCAAATTACAATGGCACAAAAGAATTGTCACGTGACCAAGTCACATGCTTTTGTGGTAACCAATCAGGTCACCCCTTGGAATGACCAATTTTTCCTTTGGCTCGTCCGCTCGACTTTGAACGCCTTGCAAGTGAGGCTACCAGGTTGTCTCGTGGGATCCTTTCATCATTAGGAAGGAGCGTATGCATGAAGTCCGAGGCTCAACAATCACCTCCGGAGCCATCTCAAGAGTCTGCCAGTCTCCTCAAGCGACTTGCCGGCCCATCGTCCACCAAGGCTGGGTCCGTTCTGAGAGCTCCAATACATCGACCACTCAAAGTCTGACACCATATGATTCTGTCCAGGTTGGTCCAGGATCAAAATGAGATTAATCGCATCATCGCCGAGGTTTCGAAAGGCTCCAAATTCTACGAGGCAAGCAACATTGCTAGCGCGCTCGTGTCAATAATGTGTGACCCTGCCCCCTCTGCCAATCTTAGAACGAGAAGAGGAAGGACAAGGAACTGTCTGAGAAGATCACCAAGATTCTCAAGCAGCGTGCAGAAGCTCTGAATGGAATAGATATCCGTGCGTGATCATTCTGAGTATCTTGCTGCCGGCCTTCCCAGACATGAATTCAGGCGCGATAGAGAGACAGGTCGACCATATCGTGAGCGAGGGAAACGGTAGTCGCGTGTATGATTAATGGGCTCCTTTTTTCAGATCGGAGAGCTCGAAGAGGGTCGTGACCTCAGTCAGACCATCGTGCACGTTGACATGGACGCATTCTACGCCAGCGTGGAGCTTCTTCACAACCCTTCCCTTGAGGGAAAACCGTTTGGTGTACGTGTTTGATACCCTAGCTGCATGACAACAATCGAACACACAACGCTCCAGGTTGGTGGCGGCGTGCTTTCCACTGCTTCTTACGAAGCGCGCAAGTATGGCGTTCGTTCAGGAATGGCAGGTGAGAGTAGGAGCATTGCATATGTCCGGTCTCCCTAACAATCTGATGTAGAGTTTGTTGCAAGGAAACTCTGTCCAGATCTCATCGTCGTTAAGCTCAACTTCAAACGCTACTCTGAAATGTCGGAACGGTGTATGAAGATTTTTCGAAGATATGACCCCAACATGCTTGCTGCTGGTTGCGACGAGGGGTACCTGAAGTAAGTGATATGGCCATACCATATGCTGATAGACTTATATAAAGCACGCAAAGCATAACACAGTACTGCACAGATCATCAATTAGATGCAGAAACATGTGTGCAAGAGATGCGGGCTACTGTTCATAGTGAAACGAAGCTAACGGTGAGCGCTGGTATTGCGCCTAACAAGGTTTGAAGTTGCCATCCCATGATCTCCCAAAAATAACACATATTCAGATGCTAGCAAAGGTTGGTGAATAGACACATTGGATTACTCACTGATCGTCTGACATTATACAGATTTCCTCGGATAAAGTGCGAGCATTCAATGATATAGGCAGAAACAACCTGTTAAATGCCTGGCACAGAACAAGCCTAATGGACAATTTCGTCTTTCCTTTGACCGTGACTCTATCAAAACGTTTATGCATGACTTATCCATACGTAAGGTGCCTGGGGTTGGGAGAGTGCATGAGAGACTCCTCGATGCTATTGGTATCAAGGTACATCTAGAGGTCGGTCGTACTGGACTTCTGACTGCTCACCGCGACTTTCTACTTCTCTAGAATTGCGGTGACATCTACGCCCACAGAGCAACGTTGTATTTGATGGACAAGCAATTTGGATTGCGATTCTTGCTAAAAACGTACCTCGGGATCGCCTCGAGTGTAGTCCAGGCAGGAAGACGAGAAGAACGGAAGAGTATAGGTGCGGAAAGGTAATTGATGTACTGTCCATGTGTTGTCCGGACGCTGAGTCGAGTATCAGAACATTCCGTGCTTTGAGCGATAAACATATGATACTTTCGAAGCTTGAGGACGTTGCCGACGAGCTTGCGAGAGACATGGTCTCAGGTGGTTGGACAGGAAAGACTGTCACACTAAAGTATAAACTCGATACATATCAGGGTAACAGCCACTTTCCTGCAGGCTTCGAATCTTCCTCGGGATTGACGAGTTTTATTTGAGTCTTCACTAGGGCGAAATCGTTCGACCGTTTGGTTAGTCAGAAGAAGGAAGATCTCTTTGCAGTAAGAGGGTCATCCCGAGAATTTCATGGCTCCTCTGATGGACGATAACGTGTCAGATTGGCAAAGAACTTTTGCTTCCTGAATTGCCGCTGACAATCCGATTGATTGGGCTGCGAATAACGAAGCTCAAGGATCTACATGCTGCAGAGCCCGCGGGTGGGATCAAGCGTGTAAGTGCTAAGAAGATTGGTGAATAGGACAACTCTCGAACTACCTATCTAGTTTCTCGGGACTTGGAGCTCGCCACGGAAGAGGGCGAAGTTGGAGGGAAACATGGGAGGACAGCCCGAACATGAAGGAGAGGATGATTCTATGCCAGGATTCTATGAAGAGGAAGAGCTCGAACTGGACCACCTTGAACATGATGATCAAACCATGGAAGGTTGTGACGATACACCATCGAAACCGCATTCCAAGCCACGCTCAGGTATCAATGACCCACCTCCTTTAGGAACGAGCTCCACAGATACTCGCCAACCATTCGAGGCATCGGGGTCGAGTTTTCCTGGCGCGAAGCGGGTAGTGATGATAGCAGAACATCACACCTGCCCCATCTGTAGCAGGCAACTAAAATCGGACAACCAAGGACTCAATGCTCATATCGACTTTTGCTTGAGCAAGGGCGCCATCCTGGAAGCGCAGACCGAGGCGAGCAGTCCGAAGAAACGAGGAGGGAGCAGGCAACGGAAACCGTAGTGTCACGTGACAGGCTAATAGCGTAGTAGTGTACTCGGTTGTTGTTTCGTGTCGAGGATGAAAGCATGCAAGGATGTCGTCCTCCGCAATTGACTCCCCGGACGGGTGCTCGCATCACCTCTTGCTTCCTACCCCGCGCCATCCGCACCCGTTCCAGAAGTCTTCACGGAAGATCCCTCGCCAACGTTGCCGTTAGCGAATTCCAAGCGTCACACCAGCCTGAGCAATCTTCCACTCGAAAGCGCGTATCCATATTGCTACAGAAAACCGTCTCCCTCTTGCCACGAACACTCTCTACTGCAGATGGCGCAGTAGGACCAGACTCATCCCTTTTCTGGAGCAATATACTTGAGAGATCCACCATCGAGCTAAGCTCTAGTTCAGACCAGGTGCCTTTAAAGGCCACCATTGCTGGTAAGCGGTTCTGTCGTTGTGTTGTGCAATGTGCATCCATTCAGCCCGGATCCTCATTGTCCTGCTTCCATGTAGCCTGTGGTTTCGACAAGTGGGCTTGTTCACATGACCTGGTCACGGCACTTTTGGAAGACCCTTTCACTTCTGACCCTACATATAGCGAAATTTTGCGCGCCCGGTGGAAGGACGCTCCCAGCTGCGTAAACATCGAGTAAGCACCCCGTGTCTTCTACTAGTCGACCAATGTCATGCGAGACGAACATAGGTATGGCAAACCCATTGCGTTTGCTGGGGAGCTCTCTAGCCCATCAGACTGGCTTCAGCGATTCCCACATGCTATTCGACTCACCGAACTTCCCGACCTCTCATCCTTGTCCAGCATCAGCGACGAGACGGACAATCTCTTGTTGAATAGCGACGTCCTTCTGTTACTCTGCGACCCCGTCGTCACTCCTCTCTCTGACCTGGCTATCCGGGCCAAGCACCTGCTTGACAAGCCAAATACCATCCTCATACTTACATCAGGCTCAACTTCCGACCCTCATTATCAGTCCGTTTCCCGAACATTGTCTAAAATGGGGTGTCAACCAGGATACGTTCTGTTCGTCGATCCCAAACAAGCGCTGGACGCGGTCACTGCCTTGCAAGCCAACCCGACATCCCCGTCTACGATTGATAGGTACCAAAGAGACACCCTTTGTTCTCGAATATCTACCATCACTGTAGCAATCAACGAGATTCTCCGTCCGAAGAACCTGTCGGAGAGACCTTTGCTGGATCTTCGACAAGAAATAGCATTTTCACAGGTCCACGGTTCTCTTTCTGCGAGCTTCCGGTCAGTCGAAGCCACCAAGAAAGACGTTGATCGTGTGGCTGGCAAGGTCGATGATCTGTCGTCCAAAGTAGAAAGGATTCAAGAAAATACAAGACATGACATATTCGGGAAGCCGGGAGAGGATAACAAGATCGAGAAGGCGTTGTTTCTGGGTACGAAGGAAATAAATGTACTGCTAGGATATCTCACGTTCTGGAGGATGGTCTGGCGGGTTGACGAGATAGGGGCACTCGTTTCTACTGCAGTACAGGGACAGTGGTGTAAAGGGCTCGAAAATCAGGTACGGAGCGATTGGTTGAGCTAATTGTGCGATCTTGAGCTCATGGTCAAAAACTAGCTCATTCTACAAACCGGACGCCTGGAATTTACCCAGAGAGAACTGTCTATATCTGCGTTCAATCTTCTCTCTGCTGCCTCCTCAACCTCTATCCGTTCACCTGTCCTCGAAAACCAACTTCAACAGCTGAAACATTCGCATACCCACGCTCTCACACCAAACAGTCTAATACAGCCGATACACGACCGCCGGAACCAGTTGATCCGGTACCCCACCTCAAAGTTGCACCGAGAAGCACAGAGTGTTGTCGTTGGTGCGTTCGGTGGCATACTAAGTGGTGCAGGTCTAGGATGGTGGTTAGCATTCGGTGAACATATTCTCAGCCTGGGAGCAGGTACGGAGGTTGGGACGGCGATAGGCTCAGGTGCGCTGCTCGCGGTGAGCAGCATCCGGTGGGCAGTGGGAAAATGGGAACGGGCGAAGCGAAGGTGGGCACAGGACTCGGGAAGGATTGGAGAAGGCCTCACACGCGATCTTGAAGTATGCGTTTACGAATTGTGCTCTGCGTGGACAGTTACTGATACCGTTTTGTCCACAGGGCACCATTCAGCGGACGGTGGATGAGAACGTAACTGTCGTAGCTTCGACAGCGTGCAAGGGCATGCGAGATCTTATCGAGAGACGTCGCAATGAGATCCGCCAGTTGCACGGAGAGCTCTGCAATCTAGACGCTGAGCTCCACGCATGCGCTCAGTTTCCTGCATCATGGACGGGGCCGGGTCCACGCTCTGTAAAGGAAGTAGATATAGAATAGATGTTCGTTATTCCACAGGCGACAGATTGGCGGTGGTATACATGATGCAATAGATATTTCTCCCGTCTATGATCGTGTGATGGTAATCGTTGGTGTCGGGTCAGGTTGTGGAGACCCGTCTGCGTGACTTGGTTTAGGATTGGGAGCGTCCTCAGAGTCGCTGTCATCTCCAATTCCAAAAAGCTCTTCACGTTCGTCCCATACATCCGCAAGGCGATTGGCTTTGTGGGTCTTTGCCCTGGACGGTACCGAAGACTTTGCTGAGAAGCTGGTAGGCTGAGGGTGAAAAAGAGGGAGAAGCTGTGTCCCAGAAGGACCAGCGTCGTCGTCCGAATAGTCTTCCGGATCCTCTGGATCGTCGGTATTCAAGGGCCGGTATAAGCGGGCAATCTGGAAGCAGGCTGAGTCAGGGAAAGGAGAAAGCGGAACGAGGTCGACTCTCACTTCTCTCCTGGAACGGTAGTGTTTCTCGATATGATAAGATGTGTAAAGACCGATCGTTGAGCCAATGATATTAGCCTAGCGAGGCAAGGATGTAAGCGAGCACGCCTCGAGGCTGACGAGAAGCAACGGACCGCTACGTCACCAGAATCAAAGTGCTTATCCTAATGCTACGGTGAGCGAGCGCTGTCACGCAAAGTGATCAAAGGACGTACGGGCAACATTGACTGCACGATTTCGCTCACGAATCCACCAAAGAAGAAACAGACGACGGCTGTGAAGAACAGGTTGGCATAGCGCCAAAACCAGATACGTCTAGCATCGCTGGAATAAGGTATGTTGAGTGGAACTTTGGATAGAATGCGGAATGCGTACTCCTCTACGTCGAAGATGAAGTAGAACACGCCGGTGGCAACGCAGAAGCAAGTGAGGTGGAGAAACTTGTCGTTTAGCGGTAGGGAGTGGGAGAAGTTGGTGAATCCGAGGAAAGCAAGCAGGAGCATGATGGCGAATGTGAAGAGTAGGAACCACTGCAAAGGGGATTGAGCATGGCATGAGTGAGTGAGAAACGGCACGGAAGCGAACCGGTCGTAGACGGATGGGGAGGTCGTATTTGGGCACCGAGATTCTGTGGGATTTCATGACGGCCTTTGAGGCCTTCTTGAAGAGCTTGCGGACATTGACATTTGTCGAGGACGGCGGGGACGACGAGGAGGGGACGGCCATGCTCGCACGGGTGCGCAAAGAGAAACGCGCCGTGTCCGTCTGTGGCAATGCCCCTTTAATTTCGTCCATGTCCAGCCTCTTGTCCAGCTCGTCCACCTGCGAGATCTCCGATGCTCTCGTCAAACTCGGGTCCCCACACGGTGGGCACATCCCAGACGTACATATCTTCTCCCCTGCATCCCAAAGCCCCGGCGTTCGTATATCTGGTCCCGCTTACACCGTCCAGATGGTGCTTGCCTCGGACCAGACAGCCCCAAGGCTCTCTGCTCACTTTGTAGATACCGCACCCCCCACATCCATCGTCGTCATCGACGCCCCCCCACGTTCAGTTTCCCTTCCTTCCGTTCCATGAGCAGCATTTTTGACGTTCAAATATCGAAACAGACACAAAGAATGCTGTCTGGGGAGGCCTCATGACCGCAGGCGCACAGGCCGGAGGCGTCGTCGGCGTCGTCATATCTGGTCGGTGCAGAGACCTGGCCGAACATCGTGCCGCAGGTTTCCCAGTGTTTGCACGCGGACACTCGACTCTCGGGCAATCGCCCTTTGTTCGTCCATCAGCCGTCAACGTTCCACTCGTCATCCAACCGCAAGACAACGCAGAGGGCCCGGATACATTCCCATCGGTTACAGTCGAACCTGGTGACTGGATCGTTGCGGACGAAGATGGTGTGGTCTGTGTTCCCAAGGACATGGTAGACAGAGTAGTGGAGGCAGCCAGCATCGGAAGAAAGATCGATGCCAGAGTACTCGAGGATATCAAGGCTGGCAAGGGCGTCCAGGCATCGTTCAAGTTGCATAGAGGGCGTTGACCCACCCCAAGTTCTAGCCACGCCGTTGGAATTCTACTCCAGTCTCTACTGGCAGTAGGCGAGACGTATGTACTCACTGGCACATTACGCGAGGGATATGTATCGAGTACAGAGTACAAATCCAGCAGAACAATGAGAATAACGCCCATGCACTAAATGCGCGGAATTCAGGTCTATTCAAGCCAACCTAATGATTGTCTAGAGACTAGAATCCAATCTTACTTGGCGGTTTTCCCCATACAAATCACGACGGGCTTACAAGACTCTACACAGCGCGTTCATGCACGCACCCCTGCTTTCATTGTGAGACTGGTCTTCAGCGCATGGATAGCAAAGCGGATGCAGTTGTGGAAAGCCCAGAGGAGAGACACTTGATTGACTCGGTCAGAACATTGCCACGAACTCACAGCAGAACCGACTCACGAAGCAGAATAGGAAGCCAAAATAACAAGAGCATCCGGTCATCTACACATAAAATGTCAACAACAGAGATTAGAAAATCAACGCCCTCCTCACGTTTCTTTACCATATTGGTATGCGCTTTCACAGGCATATATTCGTATGCGTCGGCATCCGGTGCTGGCGTCAAGGTAACCTCGTAGCCCACACGTCTAGTTGGACGATCCAGTACGTTCGGTGTTCGGGGGGTAGTAGACTCGGGGTTGAGTTCTTGGAGTTCCACCGTGTCTGTCACAGGCCGTTGCGTTGTCGTCTCCTTCGTTTCTCTCGGGGTGTACATTGGAGGTGCTTCGTCGACTGGCGGAGGACGGAGAGTTGCAGTTGCGACAGCCACGGCTACCCATTTCTCCCATGTTGCCCGAAGCTCTTGGGCGGTACTGTACCCACTCGACCGTGACTCACCCTCTTTACTACTCGGACCTTCGTTACGCGGGCCATCCCGTTTATCGCTTAGGAATGACGGCCAACCAGGGATTGGTACAAACACAGGGAACACCATCGGTATCTGTGGTAGTGCAGCCCAAGGAACAGCAGGCATCTCGGGTAGATGAGGCAGCGGGAGCTGCGGTATGGTGGGTATGATACCTTGGGGAGCGGAAATTTGTGCGAGCGTCCGTTGGATCAATGCGACAAACGATGCAGCCTGCTTCTCGTCAGATGTGTCGTCGAGTTTCTGCGTTGTGTTATCCTCGATTTTGTCCGGGGCTTGCGAAGGTTGTAATATCTGAGGGCTCTCGGGTTGTTCATGCGTATCGTGAGGTCGGTGGAGACGGCGACGAATGCCACGAGATACATGTCTTCGTTTGATCACAGCGGTCGTTGCATCCTCATCACTGTCAACGTCCCCCAAACGAGATTCGCCATCCTCATCTTCATCCTCGAAATCGACTTCAGACAGGTCGTCTTCCGTAGTCACATGGTTAACGATTCCCTCAAAGAAATCAAATGGCGCAATGTCTTGAGATGTCTTCCCAAGAGCGTTGACAATCTCCAAGTCTGCGCCAGCGACTACGAGGAGTCGGGCACACTCTTTTGACTGGACCAATACTGCGAAATGCAGAGCCGTATATCCATTGCGGTCACGAGCATCTAGGTCGATACCGTGCGCGATAAGGAACTCGGTCAGAGAAATGAATTTCAAGAATACCGCCAGATGGAGTAAGGTCTGCCCGCTTGATGTAGTGTGAGACACGGCAACTGTGGGGGGCATGCCAGAGTGCCTCTCAACGGAGACATCAATGAGTGACAGGAACTTCATGACAGCAGCCTCGTAGTTATGCCTCTCTCCCAGGCGTAAGAATAAGAGAGGGCGGATGTCATGGAAAGACGGTGAAGCGACTTGCATTATATCGTCGGCGACCGAGCTGGACCCGGAAGGTGAGTCCTCGGTACCTGTAGACCCAACGATGCGCAAAGCAATATTCTTTGCATCCTCGATTTTCCCGGTCATCTTGAGACCAACCACCTGGAGAGCAAGCTCCATTCTAAAGTTGAAGTTATAGAACGTTTCGAGAAGACATCTTAGTTCACTTACAAAGCGCGATCCGATTCATCAGTGTAAGTAAAAAAAGACGGAAGTGTGGAGTTCTTGGTCTCGTCAAGACCTTCGAACCACACCGCAACAACACCAGGAGCAGATCGGGGAGGTAAAACGCAAAGCAGAGTGTTATCACTCCACCTCTGGGTCGAACTGGCAACGACATCACCAAATACGCAGTTAAACTGAATTGCCGGATGAAAGTTTTCGCCAAGAACAGTGACTTCTATGCCACCATGAGTTGGACCAGACGATGGGATAAGACGATGGATCTTGGGCAAGGGAAGTGATGTAACGGGTGGCGGGGAACTTGGATTAAAGAAAAGGAAGGGCATGGGTTGGGGAGGCACGAGGGTAGCAAGGAGTTGTGAAGGTTGTGTTACTGGGGAAATATTAGGGGAAAACATGTCAGGAGGGGAAGGAAATTGGGATGTTGTAACGGTGGAGATGCCATTCGGAGGACTGAAAATGGAGTTACCGGAAACATCGTTGAAGAGAGAGGTGGAGATGGGTTCCCGAGGGTTAAACGCGGATGGGGAATGTCCATCTGTTGTAAATGTTACTGAAGGCGGAGGAGCTGGTACAGGACTTGAAGATCGTGGCAGCTGCGATGGGGTTGGCGAACGGGTGTTGGGTCCTGTAGAGGGGTGCATGGAAGGGGAGTTGACAGAAGAACTTGGACTAGTAATACTAGCCTCCCTGGAGAACTTGGACTGGTTGTTGCGCCCGACCATATCATAAGGTTTAGAGCGTGTCTTTGCTTGACCTTTGCCGTTTCGAGATGGATGTTTCGAGAGAGAAGTGTTGTCCGTGAGTGGCGCAGCAGCGGGCAAGCTGGACCAGTCAATTTGCGTCTCCAGGGTAGGCGTGGACGCTCCCGACTTGACAGTCGATTTGTGATCATCAGTAATCATAATTGGGGGTGTTATGCCCGTGCCAACCAGGCGGCCGTTGTGGTCCAGCATTGTGAAGTGAATATTGAACCCGACCTTCTCTCGATGATGCCTGCAATAACAAGTGATTCGAACAGGAAGCACGGCAGACCCGGCAGAAAAATCGAGCACGTCTGGGCAGTTAAACTGAATGATGCTCGTCGTGTCTTCCTTGATGTTTCTTGGGCGCTCGCAGCCATCTTCGGGAGTGTCCGAATCCGAGCGAGCTGGCCGTACACGAGCTGCGAGTTTGCGAGCCACACGTTTTGCCTTGATTACAGAGATGTAGCTTGATATGCATAAGTGGGACCCTGAAGTCATACCTCTCTGTTCCTGCAACTTCCGCAGCTAACGACATGGTTATATGGGGCCGAAGCACAAGTTACGGTCGCAATTAGGTGAAGGATGTCTAGTGGTGCGGGATCTTGCTGCATGTTAGAGCTAAAGCAAGGGTTATTGATAAGGACATTCACCTATTTTTCCCTCTCTTCGAGTACGCTTCTTGGTAGACGTTCCGAGTGGGAGTTTGAGCCATTTCCAAGAGCCAACTCTATCGTACTGATTTTGTTCTCCGGCGGAGGTGCTTGCATGTGCGAGGTCGACAGTAACGCGCACCTGCGTCTCGACACGCGACTTTGTACCGCTCTCGGGAATGTTGGGTGTTAAGATGGCAAGACTGATGCGGCAAGGAGGTGATAAGACGGTGAAGTGAGATATGAATAACGACATACTTGTAGCACGACTCTCTCGGGGGATAAACAACCCTGCGAGGAATAGACCCCGGGTCCCGCTTGCATGTCCGCATGACAGGAGGAGGCACGATTGGAGTGGAGTGCATTTGTGAGAGAGGGGGTATAGTTAGACCGGACTCGGGGATGGACCGTCGGAGTGATGTCCGAAGAGGTTCTGGTAAGACTAGCTCCGGCTGGGTGGCTTCTGAGGGTGAGTGGGTGTTCGAATTTTCCACGCCCGAGCACGCAGAGCTACATGGGAAACAGGCGAGATGAGTTGGAGGAAGGAAAGCACACGGATACGCATACTCGTCATAAGCGTGTTCCTGGATGATGTCGTCGAGTTGAAGCATGCGCTCGTCGTCCGGCTTTTGGAAGGGATCATCGTCGCAGACTCCGATGGGGGAGACGTCCTTGGCAATGGGTAACGGATGATACCAAGAAGGGAGTTCGTTGTGGATGGTCACATTGTGGGGGACATCGGAGGTTTCTGGCGTTTCTGGGGATGATGAACGAGAGCCCATCGTTGCTGCGGCCGTCGTTGACATCGGCGACGGGGACGAGCACGAACGAGAGCTCGGGGACGGGCTGGCAAGCGTGACACTCGACGGACGGACTCGCGTAGGACAGTGTCGCGGACCCCGGTCACCGACAGACACGGACCCCCAAGGATGCTGCTTACATGATATTTTCCCATTCCTTGAGCCAGTTTGCGCGAATGTTTGACAGACAGCCCTCACCATGAAGCGCGGCGCAGAGAGACAGATCACCAAGGACGGCCCCGACGACGACGACGACGACGACGACATCGAGGTGTGTATTGTTCGTCTTGACGGTCTTCCTCGGCTCACATGTACAAGGAAATACAAGACCCTCAGGGCTTTCAAAAGGCGGACGAGTCTGCGCTAGTCAAGAGACAGTATGCCACTCCGACTTCCTTCGTCGTACATACCACACGTCTAACCCTGTTTCAGAATACGCGCGCTGCCCAAGCGTGCCTTGGCTACTTCCAGGCCACCATCTCTCAATGGATTGCCGCCAGCTCTCGTTCCCGATGTAGACAAAGTCGTGAGTGAGACGCGTATTCTCTGACCACCATACCTCACGTCCTGCTCAGGAAGCCGCTCCTCAACCCAAGTTTGCGGGGTTCGTCGGTTTTGGAGCAGGATCCAATCCGTTCACTTTCACTGCCCAGCCACCGCCTGTATTTGCCTCCCCGTTCTCTGCACTCGACACCACAGTCAAGTCCACACAATCAACCCCCACACTCAAACCAACCCTCGGATCACCGTTTCTGGGGGCACCCAAACTGTCTTCCTCGGACTCCGATGCATTCCCTCCAAAACCCGCAACGTCCCCCTCTGCAGAGGAGACAGACGTCATGGCGTTCAAGTATTTCAAGTCTCTCCGGGGTCTTAACGTTTCTTTCCTTTCCACAATATCGGCTGCAGTCGAGAAGGATCCCTTCTTTGACGTCGCCAGCTTAGTAGAGTCTTACAAGAACCTGCGGACTACAATTCAGTCCGAATTTGATGCCTCCTCACAGCCGGTTACAGTCCGTGGTTCCGTTACGACTAACTCTACCCCCATTTTTGGTGCCAAGGCACCGCCAGAAAAGACCGCCTCGTTCTTTATGCCAAAACCGTCTGTGGGGTCTGTTGAAGCATCTTCCAAACTCCCCTCGACCGGCGAAAGCGGTACAAAGATGGGTGGTTTCATGTTGCCGCCCTTTTTACCACCTCCAAGTTCTACGCCTACGCAATTGCCCTTCGCACTCATGTCCAACCCGAGCGAACCATCCACACTCGCATCTACTACTTTCCCCGAACCACCAAAATCTGCTTTCACATTTGCTGCTTCAGGCACATTCGCTTCAACGTCGAGCCTGCCACCCACCTCTGGCTTTTCATTCGCTGCTTCCTCCAGTATCGAGAATACCACATCCAAATCGGTTTCTGGATCTTTAAGCCAGGAAACTGCGAGTTCATCCGCCAGTCCACCATCACAACCAACTTCGACCGTACCTAGCCTTGGCTCCAGCAACGTGCAGAATTTCTTTCCCGTCACCAAACCCACGAGCGCATTCGGCACCTCTGATGCAGCATCCAAACCAACGTCGGTCTTCGGCAGTTCGATCTTTGGCAGCGGCAGTACGACCGAGTCCAGCAAACTATCGCCGTTCAACCCAACTCCCTCTGATAGCAAGGATAGTTCCAAGGTTACCGCTCTCTTCGGCAATGCGACGACAACACCTTCCTCTACGTCGGCAAGCATCTTTGGGTCATCTTCTGACAAACCTGTCAGTTTCTTTGGCAGCGCTTCCCCGCCTAAAACTGGCGCGTTCGCTTTTGGAAAACCAGGCGGAAGTATCGGGAATCCCGTAGGCTTTGGATTCGGCGGTTCTGCGCCTAGCGCTGGCGACACTACAATAACAGGATCATCAAGTTCAGGATTTAACTTTGGGGCGCCATCGACGAAGCCCAGCGAACGTTTGTTCTCTCCGCCTACGACCGACAAGTCATCCGAGTCGACTCCGCAGCCCGAGACGGAAGGCAATGAGGAAGGCGGGGAGGAAGAAGCGGCGAAGCTGCTGCCTTCGCATATCCACGATGAGGAGGGCGAGGGTGAAGAAGACGAGGAGACGATGCATGTTGTGAAGTGCAAGGTCTATCGACTATCCAGATCAGAGGATATAAACGAATGGAAAGACCTCGGAGTCGGTTCGTCCTTCCCGCTCTGGCCCAGATCAGCCTTGATGTATAGACCTTTGCCAACAGGGATGTTCCGATTGAAAAAGCACAAGGAAACCAATGTTCGACGTATTCTAATGCGGAATAGTAACACGGGCAGAATCCTTATTGTCAGTATAAGGTGTTCATTCCTCCTTTTCTCTCTTATCGTTTTCCTGGCAGAACTTCCGGATATATGGGAGCCTGAAGCCTTCATTGACGAAGACTACCATCTCTTTCATCGGATATGAAAACAGTACACCAACATCTTTCAGAATCCGAGTCAAGACTGAAGAGCAAGCGGGAGATCTGAAACAAGCCATGGAGCGAGAAATCGCTGCTGTCCAGACGGTGGAGTGATTCTTGGTTTGCTCTCCTCCGCCCGGACTAGTGTTTTTTTTTTCCATTTTGCATAGCATTACACCTATCGCTACACCCTGCCTTGCCATTCATCTAAATCATTAACCTTGACCACCGACATACAAACGCCTGAGCGCCTATTTGACGTTGAGATGGCTTTGCGCATTATGCCATATTGAGTTAAGAACAAACGCCTCGCTGAGAAGGAGTTCAATTTCATGGTCTCCCCAGTCTTGAGTTGGAGGGGATTGTAGAAACATGATTATACCCTACAGCAAAGGAGTGGTGGAATTGAATAAGTCGCGTGCGGGAGAAGTACTTTAAAACTTGCCTGGAAATCCATTTGTCGAAGTTTCGCGCTCCATTTGACAAGGAAAGCGGAACAAACGTAAAGATGGAATTGGGAAAATGCGTCAGCCCCCTCCGCCTAGTAGAAATCATTAGTCGGCGAGCCATGACAAAAAAAACGAGTGTACTGACCAAGTATGTATCCCACATGCGTATCGTATTTTGCACACTGATTTCTCGCATAAGCAAACAATTCATCCATCGGAACGCGAATTGCATGAACTCGACGTTTTGAGACTGAAGATGTGTGTGAAGTGGTGCTATCGTTCATTAAACTCGTTAATACGTAGAATGTTGCCCAGAGGGAAGTTGGACGAACCATCGATACGCGCCACAAGCTCTGACATGCGTTTTACGCTACGGTGTATGCCTGGTTGGGCAGATATGTAATTGTCTTGTATACCGTCTAAGAGTCGGGAGAGGCACCAGAATGAATCAGCTTCAACAGCATTTAGGACATTCTCCGGAAGGAGTGAGGTATCAAACTGCTCTGGATCCGAATCTTTTTGGAATGAGTAAGAATCAAAAGGCGATAAAAATCGCGGACAATGGCGAACTTGCCAATATATGCTGAAAGAAAAACTTGAAAGAAGGGGGTTACGAGATCGTTTATCCCTTGAACATACCCGCTCGCGGGATGGCGTATAGCCCAAACGTAGAGTATCCGCTCGAGACTCTACTTGCAGGGATGTCAGAAGAAGTATAATAAACAGGTTAAGACCGCGTACGCGCTGCGTGGATGCCTGCATCCAAAGACGTACACCGGGTCGCGTCCGTGGAACGTCTATCTCAATCTGGTGCCATATTTGCTGATCAACGCCTTGGCGGTCTCGAGCAAAGGCGAGCTCAACCAACGAGAGATACTCTCCTCGTTTGCGTGCGAGCGTAGCTGCACGCAGGTTTGAAGGTAGAGGTATATATCCCTTGAGGGACGTGTCAGCTGGCTGACGCTCAGGAAGCAGGTGCACGTACGAGAAGTATCGGCCAAACGATCGGTCTAAGGTCAGTCGGTGTCCCAGACCATGCAAGCTTTCGGAGATCAGCTAAACTGACACCGTTAGATGGTGTCCCCATTGAGTATTAGTACCAACCACTCACAGATGTTCAGGTCCTCCTTGCTCAAGCAGTCGATAAATTTTAATCGTCGGTTACTACGAATGGATGACTCCCGAGAATGTCTACCCGCATCACCTGCACGGTAGGAAGAACCCACACCGTCGCTAGAACTGAGCGATGGTTGAGGTGAAGATACTTGACGGGTCGGTGAATGCAGGAGCCTGCGAAATGGATCTATCCGTTTACTTAGAAGAGCATGGCAACGGCAAAGATTCATCTCTACCTTTCATTATCTCCTCAGCATCAGGTTTAATTAAGCCTCGATCTTGTCTAATTTTGTTTGTAGTTCCAGATTCACCAACTTCTGGATCAAAGTCGCCCACGACCATGTCGCCATCGACATCGACATCTCTGTGGAAGTCAGAATACTTGGAGGCTGTCCCGTCCGTGTTAATTTGCGAGATGCTCGATTTTCTGACCATGGTCCATCCGCCTTTGGCTGAGGCAGCTTGACCCGACTCGGGTTTGGGAGGATACGAACTTGGGCTTGGGGGGTTGAGGTGGGTGTAAGATTGAGCAAGGGTAGACGAAGAGGAGTTGGTAGGTGCCTTTGGAACAGGCTTGGGTGCTGTCACAAACGAGGGTTGCCGCTTCGGCTGGGTATTCGACGAGCATCTCCACGAGTGCGCTATCGTCGAGTGACGTGGAGATTCCGAGTCCGACGCACTGTCCCAGACATCGTCCTCAGCCCAGTCCATGTTTGAATTGGCATTGAATGAGGAGGGGTGTATTCCGATGTGGGGACGTGCTGGGGGAGGCCTCGCCGCCATCGATCTCGACGGCGCGTAGCGTTGCTTTTTGACGCTGTCTGTCTGTCTACATCACTCGTGGAAATAAATTTCCTCTTCAGGCTGTGGTTGTGTGTAATTTTCTCGCAGCGCGTCCGACACTGAGATGCAGACACTGGTCACTGATCCCAGAGGTAGATGCAACTATTGCAACGTGTACGCCGGAAGAGACAAGGTCAAGACTTGTAGTCGATGCCGGTTGGTCACCAAATTCGTCAGGAACCCTTCGGACATCTGTTGACTTTCTGCTCTCCAAGTTTGGTGCGATACTGCTCTAAAGAATGCCAGGTGGCTGCGTGGAAGACACACAAACAGAGGTGCACTTCTACCCTCCGAGTCCGAGACAGCCTGGCCAAAGACCCACAGGCCAATGCATTAAACGCAGTTCTCTCTAAATGGATCAATAACTGGAGGTTTGAGCTGCACAACTGGGCAGTTTGCGCCTTGGATCTAGCGAATAATCCGGAAGACCGTCTGGCTACCCACTGGTGAAGACAATTTACTGCTTCTCGACTCGTCGTCTCTAATCCAAGACCTAGCTTGGTAATCGAGCTGGAGCGCCGTCCTAATCCCCCAAACCAGTCCCTTTACTTCAAGGTAGCCCAGGATTCTGGTTCACATCAGTGTTGTCCTAATCGATTTGCAAGATGCACGGCGGCGATATTATGACTCGCGAAAGCTTCCTTGCTCGCCTGCGCGCTCTCAACGAACTCAACGATGAGATCGTTTTGAGTGTAAATGAACGACGTAGCAACGACACAGCACAGATCATCGTCATTTGCGAGGGTTTAGTCCGATTCTTGTGGTTTTCTATCCGGGATGGTGGCGCCTCCTTAAGACAACGCAGTCCAGCGTTTTCTCGAGCTCTTTCAGAAGATTGGGAACGAGGCTTAATCGAAGCGATTAATACTGGCCAACGTGAGTTGGATACAATATCTCTTACCCCTGTCTGATCCACTCAGCGTCATCTTCAAGCGTGCATCGCTTGAGAACTAGGTCAAAGGTTACTCCTCCACCTGCGTGACTTCACGGTGTTTTCGCTGTCACTGGACATGCACAAGGTTCTCGATATCTTCGATATATCTCGGCATACCGTACATTTACCCACCAAGGGAGTGTCATCCTCATAGGGCAAATGGATACAACATATAGTATACGGACTCTGCACGCTCACATGGCGCTGGCTCGCCTCAGGAAATCTTCCTCTGACCAACCGTAGTATTTCTTCAACTTCTTTCCAAAATCCCTCAAAAGGTGTGCATGCAGCGTCGGATCAGGGTGTGCTGTGAGTTTTTATCAACGTGAACTGATGGAATTACCACAAGTACAAAAAAGAGCGCACGCTTATGGAAGGTGATAGACTGCGAGATGTTCCACGTTATCAGCCCTATAACTTGGGATTTGGCAAAACTTACCCTATCCTTTGGGTTCGGCGGGTCGAAACGAACAGATGAACCTGCAGTACTAGGGTCACACTTGAAACCCATATCTCGCATAACCTGAAATGACATTGATCATGGGGCATGGGGGACATGTTGTGAGGCTCACCTTCACGAAATTATCCCACTTCAGCGACCCAACCTTCTCGTCTGCACTTGTACGCAACAATTGGTGCATGTATTCGGTCGTTTTTTTCCCCAGTTTGGCAAACCACGTGAACTTCTTGTTGATAGTTGGATCACCCTCACTTTCTTTCTTTGTCTTGTCCTGTGAACTGAGCTTCGAGAAGAATCCGCTTTTATCTGAGAAGAGGGATGCATGTTCGGGACGGGATTTAACCTTCTCTTTTGGTGCTCCCAGCTCCTGTAGGTAAGAATGAGCGGACTGCGCGACGGTGGGCTCAACAGGCAGCGAAGATGTCGACATGTGTGCAAGCGAATTGAGCGACGCATTAGATGCAGGAAACTTGTTTGAAGGTGCCTTAGCAGGAGTTTCCGCAAGCGTACTCGGAGGATTCTTCGGCGGAGTCGAGATCCTGGGCACAGAGTCCTCGTGAACTGTAGGCAGCTCATTGGTCACTTTCTTTTTCTTTTTCTTCTTCTTTGGTTTCTTCTTCTTTTTGGAAGCATCCTCCTCGTCTTCATCTTCCGCGTCTTCAACGGTTGCACGATAGTCTTTTGGTTCCTCAGGGCCAGGAGCTACGAATAAAGCTTGAGGAGGTCGAGACCCACTTCAGCGTTTTCCACGTACCAGGTGGGCGTTCCTTGCTTGGTGTGGGCTGCGTGGGAGGAACCTTTCTGACAGGAACGTCAGGTATCTTAGTACTCGACGCAGCGACAGCAGCCTGCTTAGCCGAAGCTTTAGCAGTCTGTCCCTTCTGCCCGAAGAGGCCCTTTCGTGGCTCAGTACGTGTGGTCGAGCTGAGCTTCGGGTCGGAGGAAAACATACGCCCTGTGGACGTATTAGTTTATGTACCTCTAGAACATAGTGTACGGTCATCTCGCCTCTTAATGATCCAAGGAGTTTCAGGAAGGGATTCCCCTTCCTTTCCTCTGCCAGTGCATCGAAATCGGGAACGGTTGATTTGGGATCGAAAAACTCGGGTATCGCCATCGCGGTATCCATCGCCTCCCTCAACATGGTCCGATACACTTCCTCTTCTTCCGAATCATAGTCACTCTCGTCATCGTTATCGCTCTCTTCTTCTTCTTCGTTCTCGGAAACGAATATGTCCTCGTCGTTCTCACCAGAGCTGTCTGTTACAGTCTGGAGCTCAGGCATGGAACCGTCATCGTCATCATCTGGGTGCCTGCCCGTGATTGCAAGTAGTTTCTTTGGTTTGTTTTTCGCACCAGCCCTTTTTTGTCCAGTGCTCTTTACAAGAGGCATCGAGGGTTGCTCGCCGTCAGAATCGGAGTCGTAGGTGCGAAGGCCGGGCATGTACAAGGAGCTCCATTGAGGAGTACGACGAAGCGCCTCATCCAACCGCCAAAGCGAATCGATAGACAAACCCGAGGTTGATTTGTAGTTCTGATGGAGGATCAGAATAAGGAGTTCTAGAAGATATCGGAAACATACGAGATTTATAAACTTCCACATATTATCAAGTACGGAGGGATCCTTGGTTCTTTCCAAGGGGTGGATGAGGTCCTTGAAGTTGGCGTATGATTCTGATGCTTGTTTTGAGTAAATCTGAGCATCAAGCCACCTTTCGTATTGTTCTGGCATCTGACGCGGAAGGGTTCTGAGCTTCTCGCCTTGCGGACCGAAAAGAGGGCTCTCCAGGAGTTCTTGTAGTTCCAACGAAACCTACGTAAAAGGTTGGCTCACTCTCTGTGCGTAATACCTCGGATACCTACGGAAGTAGAGACTTACAGAAAGGTCGCCGATGGCGTCCCACATCGACTGCGGGAACCTCTTGGCTTCCCTCGGAGATTCATCAACGGCGTCATGCAAGATGTGATATAGGACTCGCTTTGGATACGGTGCTCGAGGGAAACATAGTTCGATTATGATGGAGTCCAGGAACGATTTGCAAGCATCCTTGAGGCCGGCCCAGTCGAAAACTATGGAAGGGTCTCCTGGTTGTACGTTCTCGACCTCTTTGAAATAGCGGGAGAAATGAGCTGAGTGGAAATTAAAGGATAGATATTAACATAGGGGGTGGGATGGCGTACGTGTGGTCGTGGCAAGAATAGAGAAATGTGCCTGCCCAAGGTCAACCAGAACACCAACTATATCACACAAGACCAAGTATCGTGAGCGTAAGTTGACATCGCTTTGAAGCTGAGTACGGGCTGTTGCGTCATTCAAACCGGAATTCTGGAGGTCGCGGAGGGTGTCGATGACAAGTTTCCATGCTGAAGCGACCATGTAGGCATTGTGTATCCTGAGGGATGGTAGGTAATGTACAAGTGATGTGGAACAAAGCCTATACCTTGTTGACACGACTGAAGCGACGTGCGAAGGGTTGCGAACAGATTGTTGACTATCTTGCGTGCGATGGGGGGATCTCGCGAGTAACTCGGCTACGATCCTATCGCAGAACAAGTCAGGGTCCTTGAGGTCAGCGATGTCGTCGAGGTAAGCTTGAAGAGGGTGAGGGAAGACAACAGAGGAGGACCGTGGCTAAGCATACCATTGTACTGGGAGTCGGCGATTTTGATGCACTTGTCGAGCTTGAGGGGGGCCATGAGAGCTGTCCGTGATTTCTGCGATACGAGGTCCTCTGGGGGAAGGGGTGAGCGGGTGGGATAAGAGCAAAGAGGTGGGTGTACCTGCTAAAAGATCGAGCTTCTCTCTGCCGGTTATTCTTCCGGCGAGGACGACTTCGCCCGTTCCGCGAGCGCCATCCTTGCCGTTGCGCAAGATGAGTGCGCGAGAGGTAGACGGCTTGAGGCCGTTCTGATCGCGTTTGCCGTGGTAGTGTGACTGGACATGCCTCGGGCCCAGCGGGACGAGATCGTGCGAGGACGGAGGCTGGAGAGGTTTGTTCGGCTTCTTCTTGGACATCGTGGATCAAGGACAAGTACTAGTCGCACGTGCGATATGAGTGGCTTGATCGATATCCCTCTCCAGCTTTCTCATGTGCACGCTCATCTCTCGCCTTGATGGAGGTTGCAAAAATAGGCTTGCACTCGAGTAGTGTTTGCCTTGGAGACGGTCCCACCGGCGCGCCCTGGCTTGCAGGCTTCCCAGCACGGTGACAACGCTCCCTATCACCACCGTATAAAACTCGGTCTCCCTCGGAATACTTTCATTCTTCTTTCTCCTCCCAGAGCGGTGCTCTTTACGTGCTTCGTCCTTCCAAACACTCGGGGCCGGTCTCCAGACTACATCGTTCGTCTCTTCCCCACTTCAAATACCACTCGCTCCAATGGCAAATCTGGTCTGGAATGATTTGGGTCGCTTCATTTCAATCGCTGCAAGCATTTGTGCGTGTCCTGTTCTTGGTCACATCCCCCCACCTTATCTGACAACATCATCAGATGCAGTCTGGGCGAGTTTCTGGGGCATGCTCATCCGCAAGTTCTTCTGGGACTTTGTCGGCGGTATTCTCCGCAACCCAGGCGGCATTCAGTCCGTTCCTCCGCTCACTGCAAACCCATTTCCGTTGACACTCCCCTCCTCATAGACCCTCCCCGAATGTCAATGTATTCATTACCATCATCGTCAAGTTTCCCATCGTCCAGACTGTCACTATGGCCCTCGGCTTCGTCATGATTGCACTAGAATACCCCCTTCCCTCCGTCAAGGGGTCACCCATGCATCGTAGCTTACCGCTAAGAGTCATGTTACTCATCCTGCAATCTTTACTCGCAATCCTATTTTATCAGGTAGGTCGAGTGGCGAGACACCGAATCATTTCCGATCGTTGACCACATGATCTCCTAGGGCACGAATGCCTCTCTTTACTCACTCATAGCTGCCGTCTTCTATATCAGAGCCCTCACCCTTGGCGAGTGTGTAGAGGGCCCAAAGGCAGACAAGGGACGCGCCGGACAGGCTTGAGGTTACCTCCACGCCGACTCTCCCGCGATGTGACAATCGTGTATTTGGCAATTTCTATGCCATGACTCGGGTGAATGGTTGGTAACCAGTGCAGGACCCTTTATTCCCAATGCTCGTCTTCGGTGTAACTATCATTCACGCTCTTGGCTTTTGTGTATTGTAGTCTAGTTGCCATCATTTCTTGAGTGCTGTTAGAGACGGCGCTCGCACGCCACAGCCTGAAGTCGGCGTGATCAGGTAGGTTATCGATATATCATCTAGCAACCTGCCACTACAACCATGCAGCCATCTGATATCATTCTCGCATTACCTGAGAAATTCAAGAACGCAACCGAAT
Source organism: Boletus huronensis (assembly GCA_038093155.1). NCBI lineage: Eukaryota > Fungi > Basidiomycota > Agaricomycetes > Boletales > Boletaceae > Boletus > Boletus huronensis. The sequence continues at coordinate 31,452 of JBBPRS010000021.1, read as the reverse complement.
CCGGCGAACGAATCCTCTTCCCATCTGTAGTCCACGAGCACCAGGATATCGGTCTCGAGGTGAGATTCCTACAATGTGTTGACGCAGAGTTTCCTACACCTTTGCCGAGCTAGTTTGAGTTGCGACTATGTACTGCGCTGCAGAAAAAACCAGTAGATCGGGATGCTGCGGGGAAACTCTCCCTTTCCTCGGAATCCAGCGCAGTAGCCAAGAAGAACCCCTTCGCTCCTCCGTATAATCCACAGCTATACGTAGGGGAATTGTCTTTGCAAGACGGGGATGACGTATCCGACTATGTCGTGCTAGTGAGTGGAGTCCATCGTCGTCGTCATCTCGAATCGTGATCAGTCCTGCTAGGTGAACAAATTTTCTGTAGTTCCCCACCATTTTCTGTTGGTGACCAAAGGTACGACTTGCCGTGAATAGCGTTCGAGATCGTCAAACTGTGATCAAAGAATTCCAGCCGCAGACTTCGCCCCTCTTGCCCCAGGATTTGATTCAGACGTATCTGCTCTTGCTCGCTGCTCGACAGGCGAATAAACATTTCATTGCTTTTTACAATTGTAAGTGTCCCGTCTCAAGATCCAACTAGAGGACACTAGCCCGAGCAATTTGTGTATCAGGTGGGTCAAGGAGCGGTGCGAGCCAACCACACAAGCATATCCAGTTCATTGAAGTTGGAAACGACGGTCCACCCATTGAACGATTGGCTAGGAAAATAACACTCGAAGCGTCCGGTAACTGAATTCAGGTGTGACGACGACAAAAACAAAACTGAAGGAATCGCACACAGGGAAACCTTTCGCGATTTCTTCGCTACCTTATGCCAATCATGTGTTCCGCCTCCCCTCTCTCTCGGGCAACCTTTCCGTAGCCGAACTGAGCCAAGCACTCTTTCCCCCCTTCTTGTCGCTTATCGACCTGGTCATATCAACCGTACGATACGACCCCGATTATCCTCCCGGTTCTCCTTCTTACAACGTCGTCTTTACATTGGAACACATGCATCTGATACCTCGACGTCACGAAGCCTACAAGGTCGAGGAGACGCAGGAACTAATCAGCGTTAATTCGCTTGGTTTCGCAGGCATGCTGCTCGCTAAGAGCGAGTCAGAACTAGAGACTATGAAAAAGGAGGGGATCGGCAGAATCCTTCGAGCGGTAGGTCTCGAGAGTGTGCACGAATTGCAGGTCGCTGGCACGTCACTCGAAGCACCCTAGGATGTGCCTCATACCTCGCGTGCAAGCTAGCATGGTGAACAGAAGATACGGTTGCAGTGCAAAGCGGAGACATTGAAGATTGTATCGCACAATGCTATGTCGATTAACGACCAAGGAATCCCTTGACCCTCCATAAAGAGTCGAGGGACTCGAGCTAGGGAATAATGGCGTGAGTTGTGGGGTATTGCAATGACGCGTTTTCATGTTACCAGATGCAGGAATCCTTCCTCTCGAATGACCTGACTAACGAGAGTTTCCAGATCAGTTCGAGACAGTTCATATAGAGAGGGATGCTCGCTCAGTGATGCAAGAAGCTGTGATCTCTCGTCACCCGCGTTCGCCGCTCCTGATGACTCCCGCGCCATTGCATCTGCAGAATGCGTCGCACGTTGTGGAATAGGGGGTGGAGGCATAGCTATGCTTTGCTCTGATGATGAAGGCTGTGATGAATTCGGAAAAGAACTTTGAGCCATCTCACGACCACGACCTTTGGGCAGGCCATCTTTCCGACGGTCCACCTGCGTGTCCGTTCTGTGGGATGCCTCGGAGCATGTCACAAAGGCACTGTCATCCGATGACAAACTCGTCGCCACGGAGGAAGGTACGATAGAAAAGGCTTGGTTCTCAGGAGGGTGGCCTAGCATGGTCGACGGGATCGGCCTAGACTCAACGGGTGCCGATATGGTGTTCTGACGTTCAGTTAATCCAACGTACCGCACAGGCGCTGGACGTGATACGGTCGTCGCACCCCGCGTCAACGAAGCGGATAGCATCGTAGAGTGTCGATTGATATGCGTCGGATGGGGATTCGCTTTGCAGGGGCAGACGGATTTGATGGCGTCGATGCATTGCGATGCGTCGAGTGCATCCTTGAACGTGATCTGGAAGCGACGGTATGTCTGACATGTGGGAGGTCAGGTAATAGTTAGTTGTGACCGGCATGGTAACTTGCTGGCTGGGAACCGGGAGGAACTATCCTTGGATGCAAGTAGCGGATGCCGACCACTGCATCACGATACACTGCCTTCAGAGGAAGGCTCTGGTCTGGTTGTGCGACGGACGCTTGGAATGTCGGCAAAGATGAAAAGGACAGTAGCTCCAGGTCTTCCTAAGACAAACAGCAATCAGACGAATCTGCGAAGCCTATTCACGAACAATCTGAACTGTTGCTCACGAAGACGACTTCCCGCTGATCAACATGCAAGTCGTTGGACTCCGTATGCAAGCTCCACAATATCCTCAGGCGCATAGAGGCCAGTTGTCCGGACGGTGACTTTTTGGCGTCCAGGATGATCCTCATGACTGGATTCGTAAAATGCTGCCATTCAGATTCGACTGGAGCCTGAGTACCAAGAGAGGACGTGGACGGGTAAGAGCGAGAGTACTTGTTGAGAACATACGAAGCAGTTGTGGTGATGGAGTGCGACATCTCGTCGTTGAATTCACAAATTGCACTGGACTGTTACACAATACATACAACACACGCGAGCACCGCCGGGGAATCAGTCGCAGTATGCGCCTTCGCTGGCCGGCTTTCACGACCAAATCAGCAACGCATGGCAGACAAGGCCCGTCAACACTACTCACGGCGACGTCCCTTGCATATCGGTACAGAATACCTCTCCTTTCTTTTAGGGCACTCTTACCTGAAACTTCCCATTCTTTCCTGCGCGCCGCCTTCTCATCCTCTTCTACTAGCCAACTGATGGTTCGCGATGCCGCATCTATGATGATGCGATCACCATCTTTGACGAGAGCGATAGGGCCACCCAAGATGGCTTCAGGGACAACGTGACCTGGTAAAAGCGGTCATAAATACCTCAAGCGCGACTTCAAGCTCAAACGCGACACACCAATGATAAATCCTCTGGACGCCCCCGAGAAACGTCCATCGGTAATGAGAGCGGTCGAGTTACCAAGACCAGCTCCCATCAAAGCAGCGGTAGGTCCTGTGATCAAACCCGGTGAGAGAACAATCGGAGTAGGTCACCGTCCCGAATTCACCTAACATCTAAAGAAGAACTTAGACATATGTAAGGAAGGCAGACCGAATAGCGTACCTCAGGCATCCCAGGTGCACCCTTCGGGCCTTGGTATCTGAAGATAAGGACAGTGCCTGATTTGATCTCTCCCTTTTCAAGAGCGGGGTAGAAGTCGTGCACACTGGTGACAAATTTAGCTTTTTATTGCGGAGCCCCGGGGTATAGTTTACCTGTCAAAGCATTTCGCAATACCCTGTCATCTCTGACTCAACAATTGGACTTTGGGGTCATACAGAACGCAAAGACGGACCTCAAATCTCAAACCTTCTTTACTAGTCAGTTTAGCGACAGCAGTTCCAGGCGCCAAGCTTCCGCGTAAAATCGTCAAATGGCCCGTCTGTTTGATCGGGTTCTCCACTCTCTTGATGATGTCCTGCGTTTCAAACTCAAGTTCTGGTACGTCCTCGAGATTCTCTGCGAGCGTCTTTCCCGTGACGGTCATCTGACTACCATCGATCAGATTGGTGTGCTTAAGCAGATATTTAAGCAGGGCCGGCATTCCTCCAATCTTGTGCACGTCTTCCATGTAGTACTTTCCAGAAGGCCTCAAGTCATGATCAGTCCAAGAAACATTACAGACCTAACTGTATGCATACTTGAGGTCAGCAATGTAAGGCGTTCTGTCAGAAACTTCCTGGAAGTCATCGATGGTCAGAGGTATATCGGCAGCTCGTGCAATGGCGAGCAAGTGGAGTACCTTCTCGTTATCAGACACATGGAAAAGAGAGAATTAGGAGACGTACTGCATTGGTTGATCCACCAAGGATGTTGACGATAGTAATTGCATTCAAGAACGACTGGCGAGTAAGAATGTCCCTGGGCTTCAAGTCCAGCTCGAGCAGACGCCTCATATACTTCGCAGCCCTGAAACACTCCTGGATTTTTTCTGTGAACAGAAGATGAAGCACCATCTTCGACTTGGGAATCTTTACTCACCTGGATACATCGCTGGCGTACTAGAGGAATACGGCAAGGACATTCCCAAAACCTCGAGAGCGGAACTCATGGTGTTTGCTCTGCGTCATCATATCAGGGTTCGTGCACAACGAAAACACCGAGATGAATCCACTCACGTGTACATCCCACCACAAGCACCCGGACCGGGGCAGGAATGTCTGACCACGTCAAACCGTTCCTCGTCATTGATGAGACCAACCGCATATGCACCTGACAACCGTAGGTATCACGAAAGAAGAACAAATTGAAACTCTTTGTACCGTATGACTCAAAGGCGTCCGAGATGTTAACAGTGCCACCCTTCTTGTATCCCATCGAGGGACAATCGACATGGCGAGTACCCACTTGAATGGTTCCACCATACACGATGATGGTGGGACGATTGTGACGCGCGGCAGCGATTAAAACACCAGGCATATTCTTATCGCATCCAGGGACGGAGATGTTGCCGTCGTAATGTTGTGCCTAACAAATTAAAGGCGAATTCGCGTTCGCGAGGCGCCATCACCACGGCAAGCATTGCTCGACTCACCAAAGTGACCTTGTTTCGTTGTTAGCCACACTAAAAAGGTCTTTCAGAAAGTTACTCACAGCCTCGACAGAGTCCGCAATCAGGTCGCGACTAGGCAACCTATGAAGACACAAGTCAACCAAGATTCCCCGTGTAGCCTTGACCATCCAGCAAAAACGTACGAGTAACGCATTCCTGTAAAGATATGAATGACGAAATACACTTCACGGGAAGGCATAAAACATACCGTCAGTACCCATAGTGATTGCATCGCTAGAAATCATGATGAGATTAAAATCATCGAGCACTGTAACTACAGACCTGACACCGATGGTATTGAAGAGCAAGCCAACGAGGCCTTCCTCTTTGCAACCCTCCTTGACCTTTTTCGCAAGGTCGAGCTTTTTGTGGAAAAATCAGCCAAACTCGCGGACAAAGAACAGTTGGCGGAGCTCACGAGGTGCATGTTGCACGGATTCCCTTGAAAGTAATCAGATTGTTGCCTTCCGACACAATGTTTCACACTCACCCTCCCACCAGATCGGAGAGATACCGATCTACCAGAGAAAGTCAGGTGATGTGCTAGTCCTTGAAAACACACACACCTGAGGCTTATCCATGTCCTCTTCGGTCAAGCCAGTGGCGTAGACTGCGGGCAACATGTTATAATATACCACCTAGAGGGGATATACATTACTACGAACGCATGGCTTGAGCCCCACCTCGGGCCTTTCATGCACTAGTTAGTGACCCCTTTCATAGTATCAATACATGAAATACACCTTGTCCTGCGTCAACTGACAAGAGAATTTGTTGAGCTTGACATTGCTGGAAGTCCCCGAGGGCTTGGAAACAGTGTGACTAGTGGCCGACCGGTTGATTGTCGATCTGGGGCGAAAGAATAGGAACTTACATCTCAACGCCAGACATGATCGATCGATCGTCAGGAAGGGCGGAGTATGTGATGTCCTACTTATAATGTTCAGACCGGTCCGGGTGTCGTTTCGCTAGGTACCCCATGACCAGGATGGTTCCAGATTATTTAGATTCAACGTATTTTCTGCCCATCGCACCCACGACGGCTTCCCGTGCAACTGGGATGTGACACGGCATTTGAAGCAGCGAATTTGGAAGTCACGTAGAGAACACAACACCGCATGCATATTCCCTAGGTCAGAATTGTAGGATAGATGCTATAAAGCTGCTTCTGGACTATAAGGCGTATGAAGTGTAAAATGTTGAGAAATTAGCAGTAAACTTGACTACGAGAAAAGTAGCCAGAAATGGTATATGAATGTCGCATCTTAAGCGTTATCGCTGATCGGTTGATCATCCTCCCACCTTGAGACCGCATGCCCTCATCGCCGTCACGCTCATTCCCACCTTGCGCTTCGAACGTTGCGCCGCTCTTAGCCCATTGACGTGTATATCACGCGTATGAATGCTATCAGGATGGTGGTCGCTCAGCGTTCCTCGATCGACCGGCATCGCGTTGGGCATGATTAGCAGCCTTTGATTTGCACCTCATGTAGCTTCACAATCCAAAATAGACCTATTTCATAGACCCAGCTTCTATGGGCGACAAATTATCATTCACTGTGATTTTCGACAGAAAATACAGATCACCTTATTCTTAGATGGAATGAATTTACTGAGAGCTACTGTACATAGTTCTAGTGAATGGTATCCTAACATAACTTGACTTGTTGTGTGGACAGCGGTGTTTAAAGTACCGGTGGATGATCAATTGTATGTGATGGAGGTTAATCGAGTAGCATACGGAAGGTTTGAAACTGAATCGAGTCATGGCACCAGACCACGCTCGAGCCTCACATACTCGCTCCGCGTCCTGGGAAGTCAAGGTGTGAGAAGTCAATTTGGAATATATGCGGAGGGCAATGGACCCGCTATCATTCGGAGATACGTTGTCTAGCTTCTGCACCTCCGAGATCACAGACCACGGGCTCACCGGCTTGAAAATCTATATACAGACTGGTACAAGTTGCTTCAACAAGCTACCAACCAAGCTGGCTTATCTAGAAATCAAAGCCCTGCTGCCGGAAAATATCCAATGTAGAGTGACTCTCGGGTCTAGCCAACTCTGCTAGGTCGTTACGGTCCTTTGGAATGGATGTCACGAGGGAAAAGGATAGCGATAACGGGTCTGCTCACCATCTGTAAAAATGCACGTCTCAAAGTAAACCAAAGTTGATCACTCGTTTGTCTATCCCCTGTTGACTCCTGCAACTCTAGGGCACTAAGAAAATGCTCCGCGGCTTCTTTGTGGGCACCGATGTTGAGACCTGTACAACCATCAATATTTTCCAAGAAACCAAGGTCGTCTTACTCACAGGCAACTCCGACATTGTAGATCGCCCGGGTGTACGTCGGACGGCGACTTAGCGCTTCTCTGTATGCGCCCAGAGCTTCCTCTGGCTTACTGCCATTGGACAAAGCTGAACCAAGCCGATTCCACAAGAGATAGTCCTGCGGACGGGTCAATGTTGATGACATTCCAAAAAATGTGCGAAACCCACTTGAGGACGTTGAGACAACGCACTCTCAAAGCAATCCTTCGCGCGGTCGTACTCCCCTCTATTATAAAACAAGACCCCAAGTCCCACCTGGACGTCAGGATCAACTACACCTTGATCATACTGCTGTCTTGCGAGGGACAGAAAGACATCAGTGAGACGATCGTGGGAATCCCAGGTCGAATGAGACCGGACGGCTTTCTCGACGTCGTCATGTACCGGGAACATCGGGAACCGTGCACGCAACCAGCGCCAGAGCATATGGTATGATGCCCGGTCATATGACTCATTAGTGAATGATATCGCAAGCGACTGGAGAAGATCAATGAGCCTCGTCAGTACTTCGAAGAATGGCATATTCGTACCAACATGCCCGCTCCATCTGCACCAGCGGATTCTGCCATCCGAACTCCTTCCATAAGAGCACGCATGCCCTGTTCCTCGCGCTCATCCATACTTCTTGTTTCTCCTAAAAGTATCCAGGCCTCATATCCACGATCACCAAATTCACCTGTCTGTATGGCAGCTTCTAATAACAACGCAGCCTCCGACAATGATCCATTGCGTTCCAAGAGTGCTTTTGCCTCGCTCAACGGAGATTGGATGGATGTGGAGTGTCGCAGGAACGGATTGTTTTTCTCTGATTCAATCAACCTCGATAAATGTACGCGCGAAGAAACGCAAAGTGAGCCTCACCAAAGACATATTCAGCTAGGATCGGGTATCCGAGCTCATCAAACTTGGCATTCACGTTGTCGGTGAATTCGCCTATTCCACTCTCCCATGCATTTTGCATCGCCCCACCATAGTCTTGTTCCAGTTCTTCGCGCTGGGCTGTCATGAATGTATTGAATTCTGATTCCCACTTCGCTAAATCTTCACCCTTCGGCGGTGCATCGGATTCTTGTAAATGATGCCAGATTCTGATAAAATGTGAGGTCACAGCAAGACACACGCACAGACAAGAAATTTAAAAAATGAAAACTAACTCGGAGAATTCTGTACTAGCTTTGGCATCTTCAGATACTGTCTCAACGGCAGTAGAACTTGTCTCCAATTCCACAATCCTTGCGGAACTATCCGTGTCGGTGATTCTGAGGGAAGCAGCAGCTTGTGCAAATGCGGCATCAAAGTCCGCGTCCTGGGCCTTGGCCTTTCCTTTGTCCGATGACATGGTGTGAAGAGCGGGGTTGAAGGTTTGGTACAAAGCAGGGCCAGTCAAACTGGATCCATACATGGTCGTAGGCATAGAATAGTTGTACGGAATACCGAGACTCGTGTAAGGGCGTTGTACTTGTTGATTCGGTCTCAGAAATTGCACCAGGTAAACATTTGGCACCAGTACATACCATCCGATACTTGTTGCCCCGGTTGCTGTGCGGAAGGTCCTGGAATGGCTTGATTGTGCACCCCACTGAACTCAGAAGCCCACAGGGCTCGGGTTGCATTGTCGCGGAACGCCGGTTGTGGCTGCTGCGGTATCCCTCTGGCCCAAACTTGATTGAGATCGAACCTTGCACTGACATCGGGCAAGCGGGAAAGCTCGGCGTGGGGGCGTGGAGACATTAGCGCAAGAGACGGGGCCGAAGACGCCATCGGTCCTCCGAAAAACTGCCTTGCCATCTCGACATCTTGTTCTGCCGCTTGAGCTGGCGCACTCCCCGGCAGATGCTGTAACTGTATGAACACTTGAGTGAAGATCGCAGAATTGGAAGAGACCATGGTACCCGAGACGATGAAGGTCCTCCAACCCGATCCTGACCAGGTGTATTAAGTGTCTGATTCCCAGACGTGGGCCTGGAGAGTACACACCTGTTGTAAGCTCCTGTCGCCTTCAGTGTGCTTGAGGACTTGGGCCAACGGATTCGAAGGCACGGCGCACTCGGAGCCAGATATCAAGCCCTGTAATGACATTTGCAAAGAGTGTTAATGAGGAGTGACACGACGTTACAAGGATTGAAGATCGGATCACGTGGTTACGGAGACGGAACCCAAACCATACCCGGCTGGTTCATTAAGTTCCACACAGTCATGCTCCGCATCAGAACAGCAGTGTTGAGCAGGACGCTCCTCAGAAGTTATGCCACGTCTCCATCACCACATGCGCTAGTGTTCTTGGAGCATCGTGACGGCGAACTCGACTCTGCGTCCCTTTCCGCATTGACCGCCGCTTCCCAACTTGGTGGCAAGGTGACCGGTCTCCTTGCAGGTGCCCCGGACCAAGTCCCGAGCGTGCTGAACAAGGCAAAGAAGTATGTCTGTCCTTGCCACTCTCACAATGCCTACTAACCTGCGCATCATTGCAGGATAAAGGGTCTAGATACTGTACTCCACTCCGTCTCCCTGCAGTACTCCACGCCATTACCGGAGATAGTCGCCCCACTCTTGGAGAAGGTTCTTTCTGGCAATTCCCCGTTTACCCACGTCGTGTCAGCACACTCCTCGTCCGCTAAATCCATTCTCCCTCGAGTTGCTGCAAAACTTGATGTTCCGGCTGTGTCTGACATCACGTCTGTCGAACATGATATCTCCTCCAACAGTACGACATTTTCCCGTCCGATTTACGCAGGAAATGCAATCTCAACTGTTCGAGCACCGTCTTCAATACCCATCAAGTTTTTCACCGTGCGGTCTACCGCCTTCCCCGCTGCTGTACCAGGTGAAGCAGAAGCAGAAACAGAGGTCCTTGATCCTGTAGAAGTTTCCGACTCCGCATCAAGCCACATCTCCACTTCGCTAAGCAAATCCGATCGTCCCGACTTGGGGGTTGCCAGCCGAGTGGTGTCTGGCGGACGGGCACTCAAAAACGCCGAGACATTCCAGGCCACCCTGTACCCACTTGCCGATGCACTGGGGGCAGCAGTCGGTGCTTCACGAGCAGCTGTTGACGCGGGCTACGCAGATAACTCGTTGCAAGTGGGACAAACCGGCAAGGTTGTTGCGCCCGAGTTGTACATGGCACTTGGAATATCGGGAGCAATCCAACACCTCGCTGGCATGAAAGACTCTAAGCTCATCGTTGCCGTCAACAAGGTAAATTCCAGCTTTCTGATATAGCACTGTGTCTGACATTATCAAGGACCCCGACGCTCCAATATTCCAGGTAGCTGATGTTGGGCTTGTGGCAGACCTCTTTGAGGTCGTGCCTGAGATGGTGGAGAAGTTGAAATAGTGTCATAGACTGGTATATTTGTATGCCATAAGGATGCTACTAAGTGCATGCTAGCGCATTTCATAGATACTCGGCTGCAGCCAGAGACAAAAATCAAAAGAGACGGCAGAGATTACTCTCTGGCGGGGAGTCGAACCCCGCTCTTCCGCGTCACAGAATGAATGACAGGCGGATGTACTATCCGATATACTACCAGAGACCACGGTATTTTTCGTCCACTGGGAATATCATCAGGTGTGCCGCGGGGTACTTGTCTCTATCACCGTGGCGAGTCAGCGAGTCAGCATGTCTTTCTATCGACCACTCAGTACCACGTACAAGCTCTCGGGGAGGGTACTCCTCGTGGTGAGTAGTGTGTGCCATCTCTCTCTCTCTCTCGAGGATCTTACCGTCGCACACAGCCTGTAGTATCTGTCGGAAATGTAGCACAACTAGCCGCCGATCTACTCATCGCGTCACTCAAGCTGGATCGCGTAGGCGTATTCGATCCGAAGCATTTGGTTCCAGTGGTCGGTGCGCGCGAGGACGGCACTGTCGGTTTGACTACTCCCATTGAACGTAAGTCGCCGCCTATGCGACCGGTCGAGACATCTGGACGAGTCGTACTTGGGCAGTGTTTGGCGATGTGAACAGCAAGATCGCAATCATCCAGCAACGTTCCCCTGTGCTCAAGGTACGTCTGCTCCAGCAGACGACATTTCTTGCCCAGTCATCATCCCTGGCAGTCGTTCAAGCAGCAGTTTACCGACGCTCTCCTCGAGTTCATCCGCCATTCTGGCGTATCGGCAGTGATCTTCATGGGAGGGGTCGACACAACCGATAGAACAGATACACAAATGCAGTAAGTACACAAAGATTTTCGTGACGTGCTGTCTATCGTCTCACTGGCAGTTCTCTCATAGCACGCCAACAACGTTCATCCAACCTCCAGTGTCCCCACCCCTAGCTGGAGGTCCAATCGCTTCCCTCGCCGATTTACCAGTCCCCCCTTATTCTTCCCTGTTACCCCGAGATCGCCCTTCTGAAGACAGTTCCTGGCATGCGCCATTCATTCCCGGTGGCGGTATCGCTCACAGGCTGCTATCCTCCATCCCCAATTCATGGCAGATACCAACTGTCTGTCTATTACAGTACGCTATGGAGGGTGACAACAGGTCGGATGCGCAACTTCTCGCGACGGTGGCAGCCAGGGCGTTGGGGAGTACAACAATCATATCTACCTGGACGCAACCCATAGCATGGGCTCATGGTCTTTTTGGCACGCCACATGACCAGACACTATACGGTTAACAGTCTCTGTGCTTGACACTTCAACAAAAGTTATCTAGATATACTAGTGTCACCGCTTTCCAGAAATCCCGATCCGATCGCGGCTTTTTCTTGTCGCAGCTTGAGATAGAGGTAAATAGGCGTAGGGATCGACTTTCCCCTTTTTAAGGTCACCTCCCGCTTTCTGTACATCAATATTGCCATTGAGACCACCAATACAAGTCGTCTTCACAAATAACATACCTTCGCTTTGAACTCATGTCCAAGCTTGACTTCTGAACGTCGTTTGTTCGGTTTTGATTTCGCTGGTATCTCGGCATCAGCCATTTCAATATCTCCATCGTCATCCTTGTTCTCTCGTCTGCGCTTCTTCGTATCTTTATTGAATTTGATGCGTCCGTTGGGCCCGCGCGCAAAGCCGTCAACGGAAGTGACACTTTCTCTGTATGCATTCCCTGCGACGTCTTTGGCAGCCTTGCGAGCGCTGGCATCGATATCCGAATCGGACTCTTCTGCAGGAATGACCAGTTTCCCGCTTTCTTTGTCGGTTTTGAAGCGGTTGGCATCCTGCCCAGGTTTTCGCCTGCGGTCAGTTTTCGCGTCTGCGTGACAAGTATATCAACAAGACCCAGTAAAGTTCGCGCAGTACATACTCGTGATTCGCGAGACAGCGCCTTGCAGAAGATCCATCGGTTCGTCATCGTCAACGCAAAGGCGTAAACCATGATCGTCGCCCTTGCGTTTGGAGTTACCCTCACGTTGTGCTTGCCCTTCGTCATCGCTTTCGTCGAACTCGCTCTCACTTCCGTAGAGAACATCTTCAAAAGCGTCACCCGTCGCCACCTTCCCGGAGGGCACCTGAGAAACTGATCAATAACTGGTAAATCATGCAGGAATGTATAGGAATGTACATCCTCCTCCTCCTCCTCTTCGCGAGCCCTTCTGCGCTTGGCCCTTTCCTTCCGTTTCTTAATGTTTACAAGGACCTTGGAGGCCTGGTCTTCACCGGCAGCTTGATATACATCGTTCCATCCAAAGCGTCGTATCATCCGCTCGAAAATGTGGCGCACTTTTGCCTTGAAATGATTCTTGTGGTCATGTGACCATGCCAGAAGCGCAGGGACCAAATTGCTCAGATGTGGTTGGAGTAGGTCGGCAGGCAGTGTATGGACCGCGAGCTTGACATATCCAAGGGTAGACTTGACAATCTCACGATTCGTCGAAGACAAGAAAACCAGAAGTGTCGTGAAGATTTCGGTCTGCATCTGTGAACTGATGGTATCTGCACGACGTAGTACATGAGCGGAGGGTGTGTATATGAAACATGTCATGTTCAGACCTTTGAACTCGAAGACGAGTCGCGAGATTGCCGTCACGGTTGCGCTAATCATATGGGGTGTTGCCCCGGCCAATCCACCAGCAACCATGGTCAGGTATTCGTTTATGCTCGCGTTTGCTGGGTGGTGTACATAAAAATGGTGAAGTCAAAGATGCTTATTTGGAAGCACAAACCTTCAGGAGCAACGTCTTCATCCATACCATCAACCATCTGTCTCTGAACCAGACCACCCTTACTCATCTTTTGGCCCATACACACGATCAAGTCGAAGGCAGCAGATCGAGCTTTTTCGGACGGCTCCTTGGTGCCCAACACGGCCTCAGGAATTAGAGATGGGATGATGTGTAACGACGTTGGCAGTATGTTTGGTATGAGATTGGTCAGTAACACGAAGCGATCCTTTTTAGCGGCAGGTGAAAGACCCGTAGTGAAGCTGTCAAGCTGCTGTAAGGTTGCAAGCGTATTAGTTTGTACTTTCGCGCTGCTCAACACCTTGGCGAGAGTTTTATAGCCTCGTTTTTGTACGCCGTTGTCCTTGCAGCACAGCACTTCGTTTGTCATGCAGATCTGCACGAGGGACATCATTTCTTGCGCTTCTAGGCAAGGCAAGAGCAGTATGAGTAGATCTTGTGTCATGGTGGTCACATTCGCGTTCTGCTGCACGTCCGGCGCAGCAGTAAGCCTTTGAAGGTTCTGCCGGAACAGCTCGACAACCTTGCGATATGCTTTCGAGATTTCCCGAGGGTCGGCAATGTTTGCCCAGACACTGATGACGTCTCCAACAAACCCCCTGTTCTCCTTCTCGACGCTACCAAACACGTTGAAGAATACAGCGAACCAGCTCTCCACCTGCGTTTTCAGGAAAGCGACGTTCTGGATCGCTTCTTCGCGGGTGTTGGAACCTCCCACAACGGAGGCTTCAGTAGAATGTTCGGGATCAGCTTGTGATATGGCGAGGCTAGATTCAACCAAAGACTTAAGGCCCCTGAGCACTGAGAGTCGAAGCTCGGGTTGTGTGTACAATATTTGAGACAAAAGTTGAGAGAAAGCCGGAGTGAGCGCCTGTAGGACATCAGATGAAAGGGCATAGAAGGGTATGATATTCGAGTACTTGCATTCTTAACGTCTGGAGGCGCATGACAATACCCAACGAAGCCCACCCAAACTTGAGATATGAGCACATTCCAGACCTTTGCCTCGGACTGTCTCCCATCGGCCTCGGCCTTATTTTGAAGATCAAACATCCGTTCGCTCAGAGGAACGAAGTAAGAAACAAAGTGTCCCAAAGGAGAAGGATGTGGCTGGGCAAGCATTGGTAACAAGAATGCGCGGGGTTCATGCCCTGTTTGACTGAAAAAGATTCGGTCAATTGCTCAAAAAAGTGGGTTAATCACGAACCGGTCCTGAGGCTCCAGGTTCAGCGGCATTGCCTCGAGCACGACGGCAGGTCCTAGAACTCTCATCGCTGTCGATATGACACTATCTGCAGCCTCCTTGTGTTCAAAATTCTTTTGAATCCGAAGGTCGGCAATTTTTTGTACCAGTGGTAAGAGCAATGTCTCGGCTGCGAGAGTCGATTTGCCGTTTTCGGAGCGCATGTTGAGGCTCAGGACAAGCGAGGACACGACATGCAGCAACTCTGGGATGGCCGGCGCGTAGGCCAAGGAATTCAAAGCTTTCGTAATTTGAGCAACAGCGATCCTGATGGGTGATTTATCATCTGGTGCATCCACCACAGCTGTGCGAGCCATAGGCAATGTGATGCATTGGGCGAGCGATTCAAGTGCTTGTGCAACAGCTTTCCGTATCTGCACGTGGCTTGTCTCGAAGAAGGACCACACGGTTTTCCAAACTTTGATGAATTCCTGCGATGATGCCTCTGGATCTGCAGAGCGATAAGCAAGCATGACGTCTCCTAGGACTCGCAACCACGATGGAGCAACGGTGATATCCGACTTTGGGGGCGGGGACGATAGCACGGCATTCAGCACTACGGGGATCTGTTCTGTACTGCTTTGAGTACCTGAGTTGACCGAAGCCGAGAGTAAGTCGGAAAGAATTGAGTAAGAAGACTGTGATAAATATGGGCTGCCAAGTCTAGGCAAAGTAAGAAGGATGATTGTCATGGGTGGAATGACCTTCTCTTGCCAGTCAGGGGCGAATTCGAGCACTGGAACATGGTGCTCACATCGAGTGGGAGATTGGGTATGATAGGACGCAGCAAAGCAAGAAGACGGATGGCACTGTCAACCGAAAACCCCTTTGTGGCGGATTTTGATTTTGGTAAGACGCCAGAGCTAGTTTGATGGAGGGAATTTTGCATCCACTCAGCGACGCGCTCGGCATAGGGATGGCGTAGAAGTGGGCTTGGTGGATTTGACAATACCTCGTCGACTAGATCGACGGCTCGCTTGCGCACCTTTGGTCGGTCATCTAGACACAACTGCAGGACGGTTGCAAAAGACTGGCGCACGACTGGCGCGTCCAATTGTGATCGGTCAAGAGCATGGAAGACGGAGTTGTACAAGGTGAGCTGAGATCTTAGCGGAGGGGCATGGTCTGAAAGAGAGGGAAATAACGGTGCGGTGAGAGAGAGAAGGGTATTCAGATTTGACTGGATGACCGGGTGGGGAACGAAAGGCGCTACCAAGGCAAGCAGGTAGAGAACGGCTGGTAGGACGTCACCGTCGCCTAGCGCGGTGTCCTTTTTTTGCAAAGTGCCATCAAGGGTAGTTATCAGTGCGGCGAAGTAGGCGGTCGGTGTGCGATCGGTGTGCGTCTCTGTCAAGGTGGACTCGAGTGCATGGAGGAGCGTCGCGGGTGTCTTTTGATGGGGAAGAGAAGAAGACGTGTGCGGTCGAATTTTTGCCAACGCAGTCTCCATGACTTTGTCGTATCAGGTCAAGATCTGAGCTGCACAGCTCGACCTCAAACTCGTACCCCCATGCCAAAGGGTTCTCCCACTCCCTGGCCGTACATTCTCGTTCGGTCGGTGCTTCCTTCTCCTCTTCTGACACTCCCATCCAACCGCCTGCTAGCCTTCTCTTTCATTTTGTCCTCAAGATTTTCTATGGAGCAATAGTCGTGGAGAATACTGAGTACATTCCCAAGGCCGGGGAACCTTGGTGCGAGAACCTCCACCGTGTCCGATTCCTAGCGGCGGCCTTAATCTAAATCCAGCATCGTGTGTGCAAATCACAGCAACTCACTGACAGATGCTCTGTACGTGTGCCCTCACCCCATCCAGTCTTCTTTAGTTACAACCCATCCCTCTTGCCATAGCATCCTAGTCACCGCCATCCCCCCCGGGGTAACCATGAGCAATCACCCCAGTAGTCGTCTGCTGAGTCGAATCTGCTAGATGCGCAATATGCTACGCCTGACCGCCAAGGCTACCCAGTTCGGGCGTAAGACGTTCACTAGCTGGCTTATCGAGTCTGCCGGAACTGTCCCCATCAAGAGACGCAAGGATTTTCCTGAAGCTGATGTTGACAACTCCGAGGTGATGGAAAAGCTCATGGAGGTAAAAACCATTCATCCTTGGTCCTCGGGTGCAATGCAGCTCACCCATGCCTTCTAGGCAATCGAAGCTGGCGATGCTGTGTGTTTGTTTCCAGAGGGCATGAGCCGCTATTCTCCCACTATAGCCCCTTTGAAAACTGGTGGTTCGTCTGTCCATGGCCCCGTCAACCACGTTCACTGAAATATCTATCTCAGTCGCGAGACTCGTCTCTGATGTTCTCACCCGAAATCGCGACAATCCCGATTTCTCCATATCCATTCTCACCTGTTCCATCACATATATGTAAGTAGTTCTGTATGGCTAGCTTCTACCCACCAGTCAACTTTCAAAGGCATCGACAGCATTTCCGCTCCGATGTGCTGGTTACCTTCAATCCTCCCATGAAGTTCACCTCAAGGGTATGTGCAAGGATGTCTTCTTCGTACTCCTTTATCCCAATTCTCTTCGTATAGGGTAACCCAGAGCTTCTCGCCCCTGTGAACTTCGCATGCATTCGAGACGTCACAGCACGGATGCATCAGTTGATTGGCTCGCAAACTATCGACGCACCTTCTTGGGATCTAATTCGATCTGCCAAGCTTGCCGCTCGTATCTATGCCCCATTAGGGACATCGATGACTTTAGGAGACTTTGTGCGCGTAACGCGAACCTTTGTCGAAGCATTCAAGCTGTCCGAAGCAAAAGGCGAGGATTCTGACCAGCATAAAAACGAAGACGACGAAATTAATGCACTACGTGACGAGTTGAAGGTAATTAGCGCTTCGCTGGACAAGCGACTCCTCTCGTTTACTACGTCCCACAGAGGTATCAAGACAAGCTTGTATATTGGAGCTTCAAGGACGACCGTATTCGACGACCGTTACGCCGGCGTACGATCATACTTCGGATGCTCGTCCGTCTTACCTGGTTCCTCTGTCTGATATCCATTTCCCTTCCTGGACTTGTATTGTGGGCGCCCGTCTTCGTCACGACCTTTTACGCTGTATACAATTTCAAGAAAAGCGGGCCCATCTGGGACACGTGGGACGAAATTGCCCAGTACAAGCTCGTGTACGGCCTGTTCTCGGGAATACTCGTCTGGATTTCATCCGTCTTGCTCACACTCCCCTTTGCGACGATCACCGTATTTCTGGTACCAGCATTGATGTGGATGACCTTGAGATGGCTGGAGGATGCAGTTTCGGCTTTCAGGGCGTTCACCGCTTTGTTACGTCTACTCTGGGTGGATCCAATTACATTGAAGGCGCTACGCGAAACACGGGATGATCTGCATTCACGTATCATGAACCTGGCAGTAGGAACCCTGGCTCTCCCACAAAACCCGGAGCAAGACTTCCTGGAAAGCGGGGGTCAGCAGAAAGGCCGAGTCAAGAGTAAATGGGAAAGTGGTGCCAAATACTTTTCGGTTCGGAGAAGGAGGAAAAGAGATTGGAACGAAACACTACGGCTATACGATAAGGTGGATTACCCGGATGAACGGCTGTGACGAACACAACGGCACCTTTATATAGAGTTTGCATAGAGTTTGCATATGAAATCTATCTGGTTTCCTGCAGCAACTCGTCATCGACGAAATGGATCCGACTTTGCGGCCAAATCCAAGATGCAGGTATGGGGGGCGTTCGGCATATGTACAATGGTTTGATGTAGTCAAAATAAAATAGGGGCAGAGAAGACCTAGGATCTAGCAGAGATGTTGGAACGCAAAGAACACCCATTCATTCCTGGTACATTCATTCCCGGATCCGCCAATAAGCTCTGTTCCCAGCGGCCCATTTGTGACCACGGTCAGCAGCAATGCCGGTCACGATGACAGCAGCGCCGACGATGAAGCCGGCGACCCAAGAGATCGCATTAAACACGTAGCCCAGCCCTGCGACAGATGAATACCAATCGAGTTTCTCATACAGAAATACTTTACCGGGTTTAGCATGTTCAAATGCATAAAAAGTGTTATTGTTGTAGACCTCCGTCACAAGAGCGAATGTGATCAGCTGGAAGACAGCTACGAAGGGTTGGTGTCGGCCCACGGCGAGATGAAGAGTCGCATACCGTGAAGCAAGACTAGACCTGCGACAGCTCTCCAGACCCTGCGACGCCTGGAGTGGGTGCTTACGCCGATGAGCAAGGCCACCAAGGCCATGGCAGCGAAACCGATACCGAGCTCGGTGAAATATTGAGCGGAGACCCATTCGGCACATGATAGACGATTTTCGTCTTCACATCCGTCTTGAACCCTGAGAGGGAAAGGACGACATTCATACTCGGAGTATTCAAAATGTCCGTTGCTTGGGCCAGGTATGCTGACTTGTGAGCGTTCGCAACGTTTCATCAATCCGTAGCGGATGGTCGATTTTGCGTTTGGGACGTTGAATTCATAAGTCGTGACGAGCCTTCAAACTAAGGTGTCAGGATTTGTGACTGGCTGAGAACACGGGTTTCTGGCGAACCAGTCGGGGAGACGTGCAGACAAAACGTTCTTGGGCAAGGGTGAGCGAGTGCTGCGCAAAGGGGTGATCCGAGGACACGTACGATGACAAGGACGACAAAAACAGCGACGAAGGTGACCACGTACGATGTTTTTCTCATGGCGGGGGGACTGGTGGATGAAAGGCGAGGAGAAATTCGAGGACTGTCCGATTGATATCTGGACTTGAGCTGTGTCTGCCACTCCGCTTCCAGCTACAGGGCTTACATAAACGAAGCTACGCTGCGATTGGTCTGTTCTGTCATCTTCTTATCGCCCGCCATTGGCACAATTCTCTCCGGCATATATTGCGCATCGCACCCGGTCGCTTCTGCAGCCTGCATCGACTGTTCTGGTAACGACAACGCGGTTGTCAAGTAACCGACTACCTTGCTTGCAAGTGAGGAGTAAGTACTAATCTTAGCAAAAGGCCGTCCTTGAAGTCTCACGATGTCGGCTGCCTCGCTGGTTCAATGATATCCCCTCTTGCTGGCAGAGCAGACTCACCGTCCGTAGTTCTTTTTGGTTTTGGGCTGTATACACAACGGCCAAAGCCCGATGTCGCGTCCTTGTCGATTAGTGGTTAAATCATCACGTTGTGGAATAGCAAATCCGTGAAGCCGGAGGTTCGAATCCTCCCTGGGACACTTACTTTTTGCGCTCCCGAGGACAGTTTATTTATCGGGTCCGGTTCAGACCAATCAGATCCGTGATGGATGGTAGCTCCATAAGACGCTGGACCTTGGCAACGACAAGGCTCGGGGTTGTGGAGCGCGCGGGGTAAGAAGAGAAGGGGGTCGAGGTCTAGCGCAGTGGGAAATTGTCTACATTTTACGTACAAATTTTCCGACTCCGGTTCGCGATTGCACGGTCCTCACAGGCTCGACTGTCTTTTCTTTGTCGTCGTCGTCGGAAACGGCGAGCACTGATTTCGTTCGTCTGTGGCGCGACCGTCCCTTCGCAACGGTGTCTGCAATCAATCACACCCATCACACCGCCCATCCTCACTCTCACCAGGCCACCTGGCTTGCACGAACACACCCGACCTTCGTCTTCTGGCTCATGAGCTTATCCGTCGGCGGTCTCAGCCTTCTTTCCCCATGGACTCCCGTCCGCATCTGGGACCAATCCATACACACTAGACCTGGCTTTCGATCCTTCATCTGTGCCCTCGTCGTCCTCGCAGTCGTCCTCATCCTTGGTGAGTGTCCAACCTCTTTCCTCTTCTAGTTCTCACGTCTCCCTATCGTCCACACCATCAGCGTACCTCACCAATCCGACAGAGATATCTTTCAGGGCTTATCTTACTGAGCAGTCTTTTCGCCAACATTTGAGTCACTTGGATGATCTTGCAGATGATTCTGGAGCGGAATCAGATTGCACCCTCTCTCGTTCGCGCACGCACAGCTCGGACCGCAACACCACAGTAGATCGTGCCACGCTTCCTTTCCATTTCGCTAACCGTGCCTCCGTCTCTCTCCGCACCCCAATGCATGTCCTCCACAGCTTTGGTATTTGCACAATTGCCACAACCCGAGGTGCTGCAGTCCCCGCAGGTGGCCGTCGCGCAAGCATCACACAAAATCACCATCGCTCGGATCTCGATGGCTTCGTTTCTTCGGATTCCTGGTTCATCGGTGCCTTTGGACGCTGGTGGCGTGGTGGTCTCGTCGAGTCCTGGTATTATGATACCGTGATTCGTTCCAAAGACACTCAAGGCTGGAGTTCCGGAATTCTTGGCTTCAAGGCCCTGGACAAATTCCATGATTATAACGGTAAATCCCTCGCAAAGACGCAGATGCCCTTGTCATTTAACACTTGACCAGGCCTCCCATTCGCCAAGTTTGTACCGTGTCCTCGCCCGTCATTACGTGGACCGCCACCCAAACTTCGTAATCGAGAACGTTCCACTCAGCGGACCGCCTCTACCCTACATCGTAATTCTTCGCCACCACCACTACCAAAGTCTGCATCCCTCCCTTTGCATGCCGATCATCGTCACCACGATTTCCTTCCAGTGGCACCGCAGTCGTCGTCTCACTTGATTACGGACCAGAAGCGTATCGCTGTTCATGCCCCTCCGGTTGCTCACACCATCTCTCGCACGTCCTCTGCCTCTGGGGCATCCGATCATTCTCCAACCATCGCAGAAGTTTTGAGACAGATATCGGCTGCGCAAGCCTCTATCCATGACCTTCAGAACCAGCTCCAGGAAGCTCAGAATACCGCTAACCAGTCCCGTGATTCGCTTGAGATCGAGCTTGGTGATCTCCGTTCGAGGAGGCGGGAAGAAGACCAAAAGCGATTGGACGGTCGGGCTCGTACCAAGACTTTAGAAGAAACCAGGCGTTTGGCAGAGACAAGCAAACGGGAGGCAGAAAAGAAGATGAAAGTTGCCCGTAACGCCAAAGACTCTGCGATGCGTAGAGTGGAGGAACTGGAACTGGAAATTCAAAGGCTGAAGGAACGGATGGAACATGATCATGCAGTGCTTGCTGCCGAACCCAATGATGCTGACTCAATAGAGGAACAGGAACTGATCTGTGAGTTGGAAAGGAAGAGGAAGGAAGTGCGAGTAGCAGAGGAGGTCGTTGTTGCGCTGAACACCCGTGCACGGGAACTGGAAGAGAAGATCGACCAGAGCAAGTCTCGACTCCGTGCTGTACAACATCGCGCTCAGCTTACCAAGCTATACCCCGATTCAACTGATGCGTCTCACTCCGGCGTTGGGAACTGCAGTGTCGTCCACCAGTGCAGCTATGGGAAAACGGACAACTCCTCATGGTCTTCGTCTTATAACCCGTTTGATGTCCCCGTAGATGATGTTCTAGCATCCTCGACGGGGCCAGAATGCGTCCGAGGCGACACTGGATCAGAATCGAGGGACACTTCGTGCTCTCCGAATCTTGTGGGGCTCTCCTCGGGTACGTCATCCGTTTCCAAAACACCATGAACAGTGATTCGAACATTTTTCCAGTTCACCGTGCTCAGGGTTATGCCATCTTTGATGATGACACATCTCACGTTGAATCAACATCAATATCGCGCCGCCCTGGTCACGGTCATAATGGCTACTTCCAACCCGGACAAGCTACTCCATTCTCACCTTTATGTGATGCCAAAAACCCTTCGGCAGCATTCATTCCAAGCAGCTTGATCAGTGTCCTCGATTCTCCCTCGGCAGGCTGGAAGGGAGGGTTCGGTATTCAGAACGGTGCTTTGACATCCTCGCCTGTTGAATACACTGGACACTCTTTGGAGGTTGAATCTGAGCACGATTTGTCTGACCTTCGTCGTGCTCAGGGACGGTCTAGCCATGATCGATTGTCCATGCGCCATGAGACCACCCTTTACGAGACACACGGACCGGACGACCAGGAAATTGCGAGGAAAGGCAGAGAGACCACTTCCAAGGGGTGGTTCTCCACTTCTAGGAATGAGAAACATCGCAGCGGTCTCAATCCAGATGCAAAGGTGTTCCGTCTTACCAGGCTTTCATCAGACAAGACTGGCAGCGCCGACACGTCCACGCCTTCTGTACCCTCCTATGACGCATTAAATCCGACCGGTCTTACGCCCAGCATCACATCCTCCGCACCTTCCCTGCTTCGTGCTTTCGCCCCCTCTCGCGCGGAACGCGAGGCATTGCAACGGGCACTCGGTGGGTCGACAAACGCGAGTCTCGAACGCCTCCCAAGCCTCAGCGACGTGGGAAGTATTCCTTCGTCGCCCGCGCATGCCCATGCAGAAGCCCAAGGGAGGAGGAACATTGGGGAGAAGGATTGTGCACTCCCTGCGTGGTTACAATCGTTGCCGTTGATTCGGAAGCCCAACTTTAGTCCCTGGGAGGACGAGGAACCAGTGTCGGCATCGCGGTAAAGAGGAAGTAGAAGTGAGTGAGGGGTGGCAAAGCTGCGAGGTGTGTGTGTGGAGGGGTGAAGTTTGGGTTGTAATCGCGTGGTAAGTTTTAGTCGGTTTACGGGGTTGCATCGTCGCGTTGAAGTAGATAAAAACCTGGGAAGAGGTGACGGGCTGATCCTTTCAGCTGGTACCGTTGCCTCGCCCGTACATATCGCAATGCAAGAGTATGTTGGACCATACTTTCAATGACCGGCCTATAGTACGTCCGTACGCCTGGCGTAAATCCCTACAGTACTAGACTCGAGACTGCCGACGGAATATCTCGCCACGTAGATCGGGATTCATTATCCGAGCGCGAGACGTGCGTTACTTTACAGTATCCTCGGCATTCCTCGCCCTATTATTCCCTCCGCTTGTCCGGCGCCTCAGTCGTAGAGTCTCGCGAGGTTAGTAAGCCATAATCTGACAGAAACCGACGGAGACCCGGAGACAGCACGTAACCGCACTGGTGCATCTCTGCGAGGGCTATCGAGTACCGTGAATCCCTCGCGGCCACACACGCTTGGATGATCGCGGTGTACACTCTTGCCGATGGGACAAACTTTTGGGTCTTCATCTCCTCGAGATAGAAAAATGCGTCGTCGTACGTCGATTGAGTCAGACACAGCAGCATGATGTGTTCGTATGTTTTGGCATTGGGCTTGACAGCAGCCTGTTTCAGGTCCAAGAGGAGCTTGTCGCCAAGTTCGCGATGCTTTGCAGCGACGCAGCCCGAGAGAAGGAAGTTGAACGTCTCAACGTTGGGCTTGGAGTCATAGTCGGAAAAGGATTTGTATGCACCCACAGCACGTTGCAGGTCATTCAGGAAAACGGATGCCTGAATGATTGAATTGAGGACGAGGGGGTCCACCGTGTTCCCCTCCCGCCGCCATTGATCAAGGACTTGCCAAACGCCGTCGACACGGTCTACGTCTTTTTGCAAAAACTCGGTGAACGGTCGTACTGTTTCGCTGGTAGGATTGATGCACTGTTTACGCATCGCGTCCAAGGCGTGCAAAGCTTCTTTGAGCTTCCCATCTTTGCAGAGAGCCTCGACCAGAGGAGCAAAATGGTGTTCGTGCCAAGGATCCACACCCATCCCCCGAAGCACCTGCATGACATCCAAAGCCAGATCTGAAAGACCACGGCGGGCGCATGTGTGGAGAACGGACAGACAAGCCCCTTCGTCGGGAGTGAAGTTCAATGTATGCACGGCCTTTTGCCAGCAAAACTTGACGCCTTCCCCCTAGACGTAAACTATGATTGGCGGGGGGCACCAGAACATCACCCATGAACATGTACGTACATAAAGCATGTCCGCGGACGATGAGAGACACGACATCCATGTTTCGCCGCCGAGTCTGCGAGGGGAGCGGGACTCGAAGTTCTGGGCAATCTCGATGGCGAGTTTTGGCAGATCCATATCTGCGGCGAGCTTTATGACGGCTTGTGCGGTGGTGAGCCGAGGGACGAGTCCGAGGGTGTCCATTTGGTGCATATACTGGAGAGCAAGCTCGAGGCTCTCTGTGGACGTGGCACGTCCGATGATGAAGGCGTAGGTTTCTGCGTCTGGTTCGATGCCTCGCTTTTTCATCTCATCCACGAGTTGCCACATGGTATCCACCGAAGACCATCTGGACGCCTAGAAGGGATCAGTGTGCTGCGTGGTCAGAAAGAGTCGAGCTCACATGCAAGAGGTGATGGTAGGACTGACGATCCGGCGGTATGCCCATGGCGGCCATGTCGTCGACGACGGCCCAGGCCTCCAAGGGCAGTCCCTCCTGAGCGATGCATGCCAGTAGCGCGTTGTATATGATGAGGTCGGGTTTGACGCGCTCTGCTTTCATCTCGCGGACGAGGCGCAACATTGGAATGAGACGGCGCTCTGCCCTGGCATGACTGAGGGCCTCCGTCTGACAACGGGTGATCAAGGTGGAGGTTGCTGCAAAGGTCGTGTCCGGACGGAAGGCCCACGGCGCCCGCTTTGGCCTCGGGGTCGAATGGGTCGAAAGCTGACGGTAGAGATGGGCTACGGTCGGGGTGAGCAGAGAAAACGGAGGACGGTCGAGACGGCAGACCTGGCTTGACTCTCCAGAGCATGTCCACCCTACCAACTCGCACAGCCACCACTGGTTCACCTTCTGCCACGACCGCGACCGGTCAGAATCGGCCCCCCCTCTCTTTTTGTATATCTTATCCTTATTTTCTTGGGTTTTTAACATGGTACGTCGACCCACATCGCAGGACTCGGTCTGTAACACGACCATCTCCAGTTCTACTCAGAGGCTATCCTCTCCCGTCGCGGTCCGTTGGCCAGAGTATGGCTTGCCGCACACATGGAACGCAAGCTCTCCAAAACACAGACGTTGCAGACAGACATCCAGCAAGCCGCAGGCAAGTCTATCCCAACGTCACGCGCGCGATATCTTGCCAATCATCCTCCCCCTCACAGGCGCCATCATGGGCCAGGAAGTCGAGGTCATGGCTCTCCGTCTAAGTGGCCAGCTCTTGCTCGGTGTCGTCCGAATCTATAGCAGAAAAGCGAAATATCTTTTGGACGATTGTAATGAAGCCTTGTTGAAAATAAAGATGGTTGGCATCGCCCTTCTTCCGCCTCTGTCGCAATAACGCCCCATGTTGCAGGCCTTTCGACCAGGTCTCGTCGACATGACCGAGGACCAGCTAGCTGTCAACCGCAACGCCATCACACTCCAAGGTGGAAACCTCGACTTGGATGTGCTTATTCCGGATATCAACTGGTCAGTCTGCTCCTTCAACTACTAGCGACGCAACTAACGATGCACTCAGGGACATCGATTTCGAAGATCGTATCGCTGAGCCTCAAGGACATCATGTCGCCCGTCAGGCCGACATCACGCTCCAGACTGCCGAGGATTTCCAACTCGACCTGGATGATCCAGGCTATGGCTTTGATCTCGGTCCCTCTGACGGTATCGGCTCGCAGGATTTCGGCGAGCTTGACCTGGGTCTTGATTTCGGCGACGGCCCAGTCAGCGTCAGGGATGGAAGCAGCGTTGTCGACGGCAGTGTCGAAATGGGAAGGGAGGCGCCAATACCGCGAAGTGCACGCGAGTCTCTGGACTCGGCCATGATAGGGCGTGGACGTGTAGCAGACAAGGATCTGGACGTCTTCTCCCACAGAAGCAGGGAGGCATCTGAGCACCCGTTTGGTGCAGATATGGACATCGACATGCCATTCGGCCCCGACCTTGCAGGCGCAGACTTGGATCTTGGACTCGATTTTGGAGACGGCCTACCATCGGAGCGGGAAAAGACACCTGGTCAAACACGCTCTCCTTCGCGGATGTGTAGGCTCGCCTGTTGATCTCTGTCGAGCATGATACTGATTTCATACCAGCATCCCCGCTCACGGAACCTCCTCAAACCCCTCCACCAATCGACATCAACCTTACCCCTCGTGTGGCTCAACCAGAGCTACCCGAAGAACCGGAACCGGAACCAGACGCAACCAAAGCTAAGCGGAAGCCCAAGGAAAAGAAGCAAATCATCGACTCTGTGATCGAGCTGGCGGATGGCCCGGGAGCTAGAGCGGGTCGTGGTCTGGGTGCCCCAGTGGTCCGGGACATCAGCGATATTCTCGCCGAGCAACAATTCCTTCCACGGTCTACCATGGTCATGCGTCTTTTGGAGATACGAGATGACCCCCTTGCTCACTTCTTGCCGACAAAAGTCACACCAGAAGGATCATTCTTTTGTGCTGGCCCTCCCGGACTGGCGCCCGAGTTGTCCGAATTGTTTATGCGCCCTGTGCAGGGCGGATTACCCTCCAAGAAGAGAGGGGCATCCCCCGACAAAGGCGGGAGGAAGAAACCACGCGTCGAAGAAACCACACGTGAAGAAGAAGAGGTTGAACAAGGAAGACGCGATGCCAGCATCGCACCGAGCGTTGTCATCGCCAGTGAAGCGCTCGGCGATCGTGCCAGCATTGCCCCAGAGGGCGGGTTCGACTTTGGCGATGCGAGTGGCGGCATGGACGATTTCCGAATGGACGTTGGCGGCGATTTCCCCGTGGCACGCGACGAAATGGGGATTGAACGTGCCAAGAGTGTCGCGCCGTCAGAGAGAAGCCGACTGTCGACTCCTGCAGTCGACGCAGAGGAAGGAGAAGAAACCTATGCTGACGTCAGTTCTGCTATTGCCGTGTTCGACGTCCGGCCGTCACAGTCTTCTCAAAGTCAAGAATCGACCAATGAAGGAGAAGGCAAGGGCTATAGCAGAAATACTGTAAAAGCCCTCGGAATCATCCGCCGAGAATTGCAGCCCGAGGACGACGAGGATGAGAAGGTGATCAGCTTTGCCCAGGTATCTCAAAAAGCATCCAGGCGAGCGGCGTCGGCGTTCTTCTTTGAGTTACTTGTCCTTGGAACGCGCGATTGCGTCAAGTTGTCTCAGGGTACACCGTTTGAGAACATCGAAGTTCGGGCCAAGGACAAGCTTTGGGAACATCAGAGACATGGCTCAACCGCCCCATCGATGGTTTCTGCGATGGGGTAGGCTTGTCATTGACCATTTTTTCCTCATCTTGATTTGTTCTTGGTTTACTTGCTACCTTAGTCATCTCATTGTGTGCTTTGAAATGTCTCCACGAGGCCAATTTGCCTCGATGGATGTTTTTTCTGTACCATGTAGCTCGTAGATTTGTTCCATGTTTCACGGATTTCTGGACTCCCGTTTTGTAGCTTGCAACTTTCTTGCATGCGAGTCTACGAGAGAACTATTTGACACGATAATGCTATCAAGTGATTGATCCACCCCGGAGAAAATTCTTGCCGATGCCAACTCGTGAATGAAACCAAAGTCAAGTACTCCATCGATTGATGATCAGGTCAGTAAGTATAAATCAGTCCTCGACAATCCACTTCTTGTCACTGACAGCCCCTATCAATACTCTTCTTTTCACTCGATGCTGGCAGGACGAGGTACGCACTTTCACTCGCTGATGCTTTTAACGAAGCCTACCCTTGCTCCGTGTGCGTAATCGAAGACAGATACATCTGTGTATCATCGTCAGACAAGAGGTGCTTAAGACCAGAACCAGGCGCGGACGCTTACATGACTTTAGGAAGGAGTCGCCTAGAGTGCAAACGCACCTTGCCACATGAGCGTCCCTGAGGAATAAAAAAGACGCGCGCAAACGACCCACCGAGAATGACGATATTAAAGATTGAACGGTCCCCGCCGCTGATGATCGCCCCGATGCATTTGCTAAGAAAAAAAAAGGTACGATCTCGCTCGAGCCAGGCGACGATAACCAGACAGAAAAACGACCACTGTACCTGCCCGTGGGATCACCCGGGTACTGTCCGAGGTTCATATCGCGTGAATCCATCGTGAACGTCTGTGAACCGAGCACAAATGACACCACGATCTGGGCATCGCACGGGTAGGCCCAGAAGCCGTCGCCGTAATCCGGGGCAGGCACGGACCCGGGGATCTGTGAGAGCGGAGACGTGTAAACGGTCTCGGCGTCGTCGACGGCAAAGAGTTTGGGCTCACCAGTAGATATATGGAATTGACGTCGTCGTCGGGGAAGTAGATGAAAGAAGTGCCTGTGTCGATGACCTCGATGTGGAGGGATTAGCAGAGTAGAACGCTGTCGGCGAGGTGGACGTACGGCATAGAGCGGACCAGTAGTATTACTAGTAGGAACACGCATGTTGTTCACCAACACGCCGTTCATCTCAACTGTCCACCAAGTCTGGGTGACTCATATATCAGAGGGTGCGGTGGGGGAGAAATCAAACGACAGTCACACCTTTAAGACCACCGGTACCCAGGAAATGGTCGTCTCACGGGCTTTCGACACATCGATACCTCCAAAACAGATCTAGTCGCAACCATCAAACCCGGAGACGCGCATCAGTCAAGACAGAGTGATCAGCTCACCTCGGCGCCATGGACTTGCGTCCGAGTCATGTAGACACTGAACAGAGGCGCCTGTAGTTGCGGAATCAGATTCTCAAACAACGTCGGATAAGACAAATTTGAGAGCGCGGAAAACGCCAGGCCAGCAATTCCATCGTTTGGCGAGTCGGCAAAGTTCTCGGAGGCGGAATCGACGGCGCCAAAGCTCTGGTTGAGCACCGTGTAAGGCCCTAGTGTGACCGTGTCTGCAGCGCGCGTTCCGCGCACCATGCCATATCCCTGTCGGACATTGCGGCGTCACCCAAGTTGTGATGCGAATCGAACTCACGTATACGTCGGCGAATGTCTGACTTGTATTGTGATATGTGCTACTAGCGTTCGCCTGGAACTGTGTAAGTTGATTACAATCACTGCAGTTGACGGGAACCCAAAGGTCTGTGCCAAACGAGTTAATGGGCCCGCTTATAGAGATAAGGGAGGCCCTACCAGCAGAACCCGTATCAAAGTCCATCTGCAGCGGCTGCCTCTGGCTCCCGAACTCCATTGGGCCGTAGAACTCGTAATCATTTACACCGTCGGTTTCGTCACTGAGGGGAACGCAGGCTACTTTAACCGCGGAAGAGGGATTGGAGGGTGGGTCTGCAGACGACTTGAGTTGAGAACTGAGGAGGGCAACGTTGGTCGCGTAGTCGGATGCGCGGTCGTAGGTGTTTTGCAGCGAAGAGGGAATGGCGTAATTAGGATATGTATGTTGACCTGCGAGTATAGCAGGTGCATTTCGGAATTTCCGCAGGGTGGCAGCCTGCGCAGCGAGCTACGCTGTTTTTGTGAGCGAGTTCGAAAGCGAGCGAGGGAGCATACACACCGCAGCGGATCTGTCGAGGTTAGGGGGGGACGGTGAGCGTCTAGTCAGCAATTTGCGAGATGTCCGATTGAAATGTTTTGGGTGGTGAATACTCTTGTGTAGTGGCATACTGAGAGGGTTGGTCGTGAACCAGAGCATGAAGAGCGCTACGTGAAGGAGCATCGTTGTGAGAGGTGAGGTACTCAAGAGAGCAGTATACCCGCGTTATGAATGATCAGCGATTGCGAGCGGGACCAACGTATTACGATCTGAACGGAAAGATTACCTGCACCGCTGACTTGGACAGCATCGGGCAAGTTTTAATTTTGGCCGATGGCGGCAAAAAAAATGTATTAGAGAAAGATGGTACAGTCACGGGAGGATAAACGGATTGGGTATAAGTCGCGGGTGAGCAATTGACATCAGTTTGCTTTCGCTCTATCCTTTGGCTTTGCGCCGAGTTTTTGAGCCTTTTGTGGGCCAAGGACCTTGCGGCGGGTGTGGATCATGTGGGCATACATGACATAGAGGCCTAGGGAAGAGATCAACGAGGGGGAGGGGGGAGCACGTGACGAGACGTACCGGGGATCCAGACCAAGACCATTGCGGCTTTGAGCCAATCCTCGAGAGCCCAGTCGGCATAGAGGCCGTGCTGCCACTCCGAGATGGTACTGAGGGCGAGGAGCGCCTCGCTACCTGCGCCGAGGGGGTAGAGGACATAAAAGGTGGAGTAGCGCAGCCAGATGAGCCAAGGCGGGGGTTGGAGGGCGAGAAGACCGAGGGCGTAGTAGGAGTAGCGGGGTACCTCGGTGAGGGACCAGGCCAAGAGCATGGTTGTGTAGATGGGGCTCGCGTGGGTGGATGAGAAGCGGGCGACGACGGCCCAGACGAGGATCAGACGGGAAGAGACCTGGATGAGGGTGGTGGGGAGGGGAGACCTGACGAGACCGAGGAGGACATGGAGGACCTCGAGCGCGGCGAGAGACTGGACGGGGGCGAGGACGGGCCACGAGTGCAGGTGGGTGGGCGGCACGCAGGGGAGGAGGGGCGACGCGAGGTGCGTCGAGAACGCGTTGGACGCGGTGTAGTGAGCTGCGGCGTCGCTGGTGGCGAGACCGACGAGGGTGGCGACGAGGACGACGGCCCAGCCGAGCGCAGAGACGACGTTGAAGGCGAGGAGGTACATTTACGTAATGATATGGGATGGCTGACTAATATGTTGATAGGGCAGTGCTACAAACAAGAGACAACAACGTGCTCGTTTTTTCTTACTAATACTCGCGCCCCTCCCCAAACGCGAGTCGATCATTGTCATCCTCTCCGCCGCCATGCTCCAGTACCAACAGCAGCAGCAGCAGTCCGATGCGCTCTCCGCCCACACGACCCCCGTCATGCGTCTCCGCGACGATCCACAGCCCCCGAAGCCAAACCCGTCCTCGTCCCAACCCGCGCAGCAGCACCAGCTCCCATCCACACGCCCGTCCCGCAAGCGCAAGACACCCCCCTCATCCGCATCCGGTCCGACCCAGCCTCCCCAGTCCCAGCCACAACAGCAGCACCCCCCGCCTCCGCCACCTCTCCCGGGCATCCATCTCGGCCATATGCTTCCCCCTCCACACGCACTCATCCCCCCCGGAATGGGCCATCCCCCAATGTACCAGTACGCACCTCCCGAATATGCACAACCCCCGCCCCCGCCCCAACAGGGTGAACCCTCTCAGCAGCAACTCAACGGCCAGGACACCGACCTATCACAGGAGTCCCCA
>JBBPRS010000020.1:0-138292 GCA_038093155.1 Boletus huronensis | reverse complement strand
GACGGGGGTGGGGATGTTACCGGGGAAGGGGAGGATGCGGGTGGGGGGTGTGGGGGCACGGCCGAGGGGGCAGAGCGAGGTGGGGGCTGGCCGGAGGATTCGGAGGAGTTGGGAGTGTGGGATGGACTCTGTCGACTTGGATGTGATTTGTCATCTGTGATGACGGAGCTGATGGATGGGACGCGGCTGTGGAGGGGAGGTGGAGGGGAGAAATCGAGCTGGCGGGCGGAGGGGGGGCGGAGGGGGGAAGAAGGCAGCGCCCGCGCGGGTGATGGGCGGGGCTGTAGGCGCCGGAAGGTGGAGGACTTTCTCGGGGTGGTGGAGGAGATGGGCGGGAGCGGTGCGGAAGAGGAAGAGGGCGAGGGTGAGTCGGGCTGGCCGTGGTTTCCGTCGGGGTCGAGCGCGGGAGGCTTCTCGGTGACCCGCGGGGGGTTGGTGTGGCGCTTGGACTGGGGGAGTGAGGGGAGCGCGGGGGAGAGGAAGCGCGACTCGACTCACCCTGTACGCCTGGTACGGGACAGCGCTCTCCATACGTGGGATCGAACCGAACCGACCGAGCTGCGCTTGTATACCGTGGTCACGTGAGAACCACGTCGTCCCCGATCCACCATGTATCGGCCAGCGGTGCCCATCGGGACCGCCCAGCCCGTCACCGCCCTCGCATTCGACCCCGTCTCCGACTCGATCTGGGCCGGCGACAACTCCGGCACCGTCATCGCGCTCCACTCCACCCACGGCCTCCGCGGCGTCGCCTTCCCCGTCGGCGGCGCACTCCCCGTGAAGCAGCTCGCCGTCGCCGACAACCACGTACGCGCACTCGGACTCGCCGGCCATGGCGTCGGCGCATGGGCCAAGGGCGGCACAAACAAGTGGTACTTTCGGTGCGTCCCATCCATCCCCGCCCGCCCCGCCTAACCCCGCCCAGCGCGTCCCCCACCACCGTCTCCGCAATGTCCCCCTCCGCCTTCTCCTCAAGCATCCTCGCAGCCGCCACCACCGCCCCCGACATCGTCTTGCTCAACGCAATGACAGGCTCCGTCCTCCGCCAGGCACCCGTCCCCTCGCACGTCACCCATCTCCACTTCTCACACTCCACCCTCCTCTGCGCATCCGCCGACGGCTACGTACGCACTCACGATCCCCGCACCGCAGCACGCAGAGAGAATCATGGCAGCGCAGTCCTCGCCCATGCCAGCGGCGTCCAGGATCTCCAAGCAACCGGAAACTTCTTCTTCACCATCGGCTGGAGTTCAAGGTCCTTTACGTCCGCTATTCCTATCGCTCTCGCTCACTTCATCCAGACGCGGTCACGACTTCCCCGATCCTCTCGTCAAAGTATATGACTTGCGCATCATGAGACCCCTTCCCCCGATCCCCTTCTCCGACGGCCCTGCCTTTATCAACCTGCTTCCAAAGTATACATCCAGTCTCGTCGTCACATCAGCTCAAGGCCTCGTCAACGTCGTCGACGTGTCCAACACCAACTGCTCCGAATTCCATCACGTATGTATCACATTCCCCCTCTATCTCCTCTCACCCACCCATCTTCAAGCTCGACACCACCTCATACATCACATCTGCCGCCGTTTCATACAACGGCTCTTACTTGGCCTTTGGCGACGCCGCGGGTACAATTCATCTCCTCACAGCAGCAGACGAATCCCCCGAGCCCTTCTTCAACGGCTTTCAAGGCCAGCCAGTCGAATGGGCAGACGTCCCAGAACCACTCCCTGAAATAAACTGGACAGATTCCACGTACGTCGCCATTCTCACCTTTTCGTTGCATCAGCCAACGTACCACGCTCAAGTCCTCTCAACTCCATCGGTGTGCCATATTACACGAGCCCCCTCCTTTCTTCTTGGACACCTCAATTCCTCTCCTCAACTAACCCTCTCTACCCACCCCCTGCCAAAATACCACCTCAGATCTTGTCGACGATGAAGATAAATGACAACGTCGCATACGCTGCTCTCCCAAAGGAGCTCAGAGGTCGCAGAAATCGCGTCGTCGTTTCCAACACAAAGGATCAAGCCAGGTTCAGAAGTGGAAAAGGAAGACGGGACGACGACGACGACGACGTCAGTCTCTCCAACGTGCTTCGCACCGCTGGAACTCATCCATGCCACAGATCGAGCTGGAGCATCTCACGCTCGACGATAGCATCGACGACGTACCCCGCATGTATCGCAAAGTCGAGATCGAGTACTCCAAATTCGGTGTCGAAGACTTTGATTTCGGGTACATGCTCTCTGTATCCCTCTCTCCTCGATCTCACTCCCTCCTTCAGGTTCTACAACAAAACAGCATATAGTGGTCTCGAAACCCACATCCTAAATTCGTACACGAACCCGATCTTACAAGCGATGCATTACATCCTTCCAATCAGAAAGCTGGCCAGGTCGCACATCACCACCAACTGTCCACGAGAGCATTGTTTACTATGCGAGCTCGGTTTTGTCGTGCGCATGCTCGAGGACGCACACGGGACGAACTGTCAATCAAGCAACTTCTGCAAGACAGTCGGCGTTCTTGCTCAAGGTGAGATCCCTTCTAAATGTCTCGAGTAATGACATGCGATGAAAACAAGCCCAAAACCAACTTGAACTCATCGATTACGGTCGTGAACCTACCGAGGTCGATTACGCCCACATGATTCAGTCATTCCATCGTTTCCTCATCGACCATCTCAGCTCGGAGGGCAACTCCTTCCCTCATAACCCCCTGATATTCCAGCATCTTCCCTCGTACTCCGACTCCACTGCCTTTCAGGCTGATACTCACCCTAACACATACCCGTCCTTCTCACCCGCAGCAGCCCCTGTGACACAATTGTTGGGGATCGACGCAAAGAATATTATCGTGTGTCTGAGCTGCAAGGCTGTCAGAGAGAAGGAGAACATGACGCATGTCGTTGACATGATTTATCCGAGAAAGGTGTGTCTCTCTCCTCTCGACCGGGGCACTGTTTATCATCATCATCATCATTCAGCCGCTTCCGAACGAACTTCTGCCTCAAGCTTCCTTTGCTGATATCCTCCGCGAATCCCTAATTCGCCAAATGACCCACAAAGCCACCTGTCAGACATGCAAACAATTCTCTACGTTTGCTTCCCGCCGCTCAATCCCGAGCGCCGATCTCCCTCCCGTATTAGCAATAAACGCGAGCGTATATAACGACGACAATTTGAGGTATTGGATGGACACGAGAACTGGAAGGTTCTTGACTCCGACGGTGGAGGTGAGAGGAGAGGTAGAGGGAATCGACGATCCTGAAAGCGTCACTTATGAGCTTCGGGTGCGTATATGCGGTCATTCGTGCATTGAATGCCTATGATCGATCCCGTTGTGTCTAGGCTATCGTTTGTCAGATTATGACTAAAGAAAACCACTCGCACTTGGTTGCGATCGTAAAGGGCAAGCCACAACAAGTGCTTCCCTCTCTTTTTGCGTCTAATTTCATTTTAGTGCCCGAAGCAGAAAGTCACAGCTACTCGTATCCCAAGGGACCTTGGTTCTTGTTCAATGACTTTGTAGTCCGCAACATTTCCGAGGATGAAGCATTGAGTTTCCCGAGTACTTGGAAAGTATGTGCGCACTTTGCGCGTCTCATTTCGTCCTTCTTTTCACGGAAAACCAGGTTCCTGCCGTGTTGTATCTCGAACGAGAAGATGTGCGCTCTCGACTTGACTTTAGTGGTCTCCCTGATGAACTCGACCCCTCGATATTGAGTCGTGATACATCTATATCGGTGTAAGTACTAACGTTGTCTATCCCATCGTTTTGCTGAACTGTCGACGCAGAAATCGAGACAAGAGTTTGATCAAACACGAATGTTTGCGCTTCGAGGAGCTGCCTAAACCCGGGACGTTGGTCGCTATCGATGCCGAATTCGTGTCGATGCAGCAGGTAGGTTTGCATTCGACTCGACTCGTTCATCTCCTCACGCGCGTTTCTATTTCACAGGAAGAAACAGAATTCAGGTCGGACGGTACGAACCGTGTGATTCGGCCTGCTCGCCTCAGTCTTGCACGTGTCTCGGTCTTGCGAGGGGACGGTATGAAAGAAGGTATTCCCTTCATCGACGATCACATTCATACGAGCGAGGTTATCGTCGATTATCTCACCGAGTTCTCGGGCATCAAATGTACGTTCCCTTTTTGTCTCGCTCCGGGTCGCCAACTTGAGCCCCCACGTAGTCGGAGACTTGGATCCGCACCTGTCAAGGCACACGTTGACGCCGCTGAAACTTGTGTACAAGAAGCTACGATTGCTCGTCGATCGAGGATGCATATTTATCGGGCACGGGCTCTCGAAGGATTTCCGGATCATCAGTGAGTCCCTAATTCGTCCGTGAGAACGCAAGGTTCACTGTAGACCACGGGACAGACATATTCGTCCCGCCTGAGCAAGTGATCGATACAGTCGACCTGTACTTCCTTCGTAACCGCCAGCGGCGTCTCTCGCTCCGTTTCCTCTCCTGGTTCGTCCTCGGGCAGAACATTCAGACGGAGACACACGACTCGATCGAGGATGCGCACTCTGCACTGAGGTTGTACAAGGGGTACCACGAATTCGAGGAACGAGGTGTCTTTGATGAAAAGTTGGAGGAGCTGTATCGTGCTGGGAAGCAAAACGTATGTGTTTTCGTTTTTGCTCACCTCAGGTGGTCGGTGTCTTTGTGCTGAAAGTGACGGGTGGGACAGAACTGGAAACCCCCACCGATGTCGCCGTCGACGACATCCACAGCTACGACGGCTTCCCCTGGCCACGTCTTTGCCCAATCGACCTCGCTCTCGCCGCCTTCCACCCCGTCTGAGAGGACGGCAGGAACGGCAGGACAAGGACACGGGTCGATGCAGATGCCACCACCGAGCGTGTCCCAGTTCAACATGCTCGCTGCGGCAGCGGCAGCGAGAAACTTTGGGAATCAAGGACAGTTCCAAGCAATGCGGTTCGATGTGAATGCGCTGAACGCGGCTGCGGCGGGGTATTTTGCGTCGCCGGACATGAGTTTGCTTGGTGCTTCGGGTTCGAACCAGGGTTCGAGTTCGGGTTCGGGTTCGGGTCTTGGTCTTGGGGGTGGATGGAACAGGCGGTGAAGGTCCAACCCATCTCACTGGAATACTTGGAAAAAAAAAGAAATGCAAAGGTGGGACAATTGCTGTGGTATGAATTGGATGATACGAGTTATACTGCATCCAAGTGTATTTTTAACGTCTTTTCTTGCTCGTCGATTGCAGCTTGGCGATTCAACCCGGGTTGTATGTAACTTTTTTTTTTTGGATGGGTGACATGAACAATGTAGTATACAACTTCAGTGAAACGGTTAGTGTTACCCGACAGTAGCCGATGGTCAGGACCAGTCAGGACCAGTCAGGACCGCTACCCAGTTCACAGAAGAAGAGAACGAGCATTATAGTACACTGGTGGTTGTGGCTGGAGTCATCCAGATTTCAAGTTCAACGACGAGGTTGCGACAGACGTCGTCGCGACGCCGAGTACCGTCCAGTCGATCACGTCCCTGTCGTTTGCCCGTAACCACTCGTTTGCCCGTTTAAAGTGTCCGTTTCCGAGGAACCCGCGATGGGCAGAGAGAGGGGATGGATGTGCAGATCTAGGCAGAAAAAAGCTGAGAGACGAAAATGACTCGGGAAAGAGTAATGCATACCTCAACACCAAGTGTTTCTTCTAACCGACACAAAGAAGAAATGGCGCGTCGGCAAATCACTCCAATGTCCACTCGAACGACGTACCTCGTCGATCCGTAATCGCTCGCACGTCTTTTGCGCTGGGAGACCCCACGCAAAGAATACGATGCCATGGCCGGTATCGTCGGCGTGCGCCAGGACGGCACCGAGGACAGCGTCCGTGAAGGACTCCCATCCTTTTTTAGCGTGCGAGTTGGCTTTGTGGGCGCGGACGGTGAGGCAGGTGTTGAGCCAGAGAACGCCATCTTTGGCGAGGGGCGAGAGGTCTCTGGAATTGGTGGTGATTGCAGGTCGGGTTCGGGGGGACAAGGAGCGCGATCAGGGTGTGAGCGACATTAGGAGCATGAAGGGTGTGGTGAGGAGGGGGGGAAGATGTTGACTAACCCGGTTTTGGGAGGGGAAAAGGCAGGAATGTCGTTCGCGAGCTGTTTATAAATGTTCTTGAGCGATCCGGGCAGTTTCGTGGGCGGCAAGACGGAGAATGAGAGTCCTTTTTGTAAAAGGCGAAGCATCAGGTACGTGGAAAGGTGTGCTCAAGTTTGTTGAGGGTGTGTGGACTGACCGTGTGCTTGCCCGACGTCGTGGTATGGGTCCTGCACGTGCGATCGATTAAGTGAGTTGGAGGAATGGGAGACAAGGGGAACGGTTCTTGCCTGTCCTATCACGACAGCCT
Organism: Boletus huronensis; assembly: GCA_038093155.1. NCBI lineage: Eukaryota > Fungi > Basidiomycota > Agaricomycetes > Boletales > Boletaceae > Boletus > Boletus huronensis. The sequence goes on along the minus strand of JBBPRS010000020.1, from coordinate 131,910 downwards.
TGACGGCGTTGAGTGGGGTCAACTGTGACCACGAATAGATATCTCCAGCTGTGACGAATGCATGGGACCATGGGTTCGTCGTTCGTAACGCGCACCTGAACTACCATGACGTTCGGCTCACCTGGTGGGTATACTTGATGCGACTTGGTCTCCAAAATCAAGAAATCTTTGAGCTGCGAGGGAAAAATAAAACGGATGAGCACATGCAACGCTCGGCATCCCCAAAAACAAAAGATCGCACCTTGCGGAAATAGGGCTTGGTAAACTCGGCCTCGAGCGCCGTCCTCCACGAAACGCCCATCGTGTCCCGTTCGAGATTCTCGACGATGTCGCTCACGTCTTCAGTGGCATCGCCAGCGCCGGTGGTCGTTGCGGCGATCGTTGACCTAGAAGGCTTCAGTACGGTGCAGGTCGGGGGAGGATCGATGGAGAGGCGCTGACATGGCTGCTTTCAACTCGACCTTGCGCTTCTTGGACCCGGTGCTGGCGATGCCACTGACTGCGACGCGTTTCCGAGATGTGATGGATGTCATTCTCGCTGCCTTCATCAGGTGGGTGTGAGTGGACGCGTGATAGGAGAACTACACTATTTCTATCTTCTCCTCGCCTCGCTCATGTTCCTACTCAGAGCCCGCCTCTCCTTCTGGAATCGACTCCGTTTCGCTACACGATCCCCGTCCTCCCCGTCCTCCACTTCGTCCCGCACCCGAGTCCTAGACCGAGACAACGCATCGCCTTTCTTGCCCTTTTCTCGAAGTTCTTCATACCCGTCCCCTACGGCACCCGCCTTCGTCCTTCCCACAGAACGTAACACATCTTCGAATTCATCCTCCAGGCCGCGCCCACGGCGCCGCCCATGACTGGAACCCGTTCCACCCAACGCAAGATCCGCCTCGTCCCGCCTCCGCCTCACCGCGTCCTTCTTTTTCATCATCAACCGCGTAAAGTTATCTTCCTCGAACTCGGTCATTCGTTGAATCTCGCGTGCACGATCCGAAGCCAGCGCGGGCATCGCGCCCAGGCCAGAGGAAGACTCGATGTGCGGTCGTGACGGATCCTGGTGAAGGAGCGATGAGAGCGTCTTTGGGACGGGCTGACGTTTGGAACGTTTATCGCCAGCGTTTTCTGTGTAGGGCATTGGTGCCAGTTTGGGGGGCTTGTAAATCCCATCGCGGTTGTCTACCTCTTTGTCGTCGTCCCCGTCCGAGGCTTGGTCGTTGTTGACTAGGTTTTGAGGGTTGGGTCGGAAGGCCAAAGGGTCTGATGTGAATGACAGCATCGGATGAGGGCATCGGATGAGAACGAGCTAGGATGACTCACCGTCGGCAACATTTTTCGACGCATCGTCTGCGTCTGCGATGCGAACGAGTTTCTCGATCTGATACCTGATCCTGCTTTCCAGGACTTTTATCTTTTCAAGCGCGACACGGCCTTCGATCATTGAATCCACTAGGTCGCCCACGCCTGCCCCGCGTGCGTCGCGTTCGACGGTGCTGAAAGGCAGGGACAGTGGAGTCCGATTTTCCAGCGTGTCCCCGACTGCACGCCGCGCGACGAGGAGAACGAGCGATTGAAGATAAGACAGCATGAGGTGGTGTTTGACAGACAAGAGCGATATGCCGTCTCTGGTGTCCAGGTCGTCCGACTGCCTGCGAGTGGTTTCGTCAAGACCCGTACGTACGCTGGTGGTCAATTGCCTACTTTTCTTTTAGAGATTGGATGAGTTCTCTGGTGGAGGCCATACTCGCACTCATTTCTTCCAAGAGAGCAGCTGGATCAGCCATGGCTGGTGGTAGATGTATTGGTCTGAGTACTAGTCGACAGCGTACGCTACCACGACACTTTCTTTTTCTGCTCCGACGACGACCTAGTAGATGCAGCCCAGTCAGCGATGGTCCGTCAAAACCTTTGAGCAGCGCGAATGGAAAAAGAAAAAAAAATCAGTCTACGGTTTTCTAGGCCGCCGCTCTCCTCAGAGAGCGTAGTGCATGGCATCAAATATGTCAGAGCCCAGTGCGTTTCATCTCGCATTATTGAAAAAAAGAAAAGTGGGGTAGTAAGGACGTACCTGGTCGCGTTGGACGACGGGAGACAAGAAAGTTTGAAGGTTGTACGTACTTTAAAGTTCGGGCGATGGTTGCGTTCTCACTCTCGCCGTTCGTTTCAGGCAATCACTCATGGCGATGCACATCGTTATTGTCCCTCCTCGAGTCAGGATTCCAATATCGTCTGCGCCACGCATTTCCCGGTTTCCCTGGGCGCAAGCTCCCTCGCTTGCGGCCCTTTCTCAGCGGGTTGATCGCAGCCATCATGACCAGACCGCTCCCTGCTCCTCCGCAGTGGTGTGATCTCGTCGAGAGTTTCGACGCGCTCGCTCTGGCAGGCAAAAAACCCGCTGAGAAGAAGCTCCCAGAACTACCCGGCCCTATCAGTCAACCAAACCATCAGACCACCTTTGTTAGTGGTTTCAGTCCGGAGCTGCTGGCGTTGAACGCCGCACTCGACAGCCACTGTCGCCCGCCTCTTGTACCACCCCCGTCAGCCGTCACCCAGAATGCCAGAACAGCCGCGCCGCCAGTACCGCCTCGTAAACAGATGCCCATGCCTCAGACTGGCAAGCAGTCCCTGACCCTGCAGTACGCCCTCAAGTCCCTGAGACCGAATATACCAACGAAACCCGCTCTTGCCCCGCCCTTCGTTCCTGTTCCTCCGAAGCCGTATCCAAATCGCAATGTGCCACGCAGAGTATCGAACCCGCCACTGCCTGCTGTGACCGGGCCGTCTCAGCCAACGCTCACCGTGACCCCAAACAGACCGCGTTTTGTCTCGGTCCCTCATTCTTCTGCAACATCTTCTCCTGGAAGAAACACGATACCATGTAGTGGGATGACCAAGGCCGGAAAACAGTGTTCCAGACAAGTCAAGCTTCCTGCAACGCATTCCCATCTGGATCCTACCCCTGTTTTATATTGTTTTCAGCACAAGGAGGTCATGATCACCGCCCAGACTGGTTTCTATGTCCGAAAAGCCGGAAATGCGGACAGATTTGTCGAATTCAGTCGTATGCGAACTTTGGAAAGTCGAGGAAAGAGACGGTCGTCTGATTTCGTTTCGCAGATTATATACCTAAATACCTGCAGACGGATACCCAGTTGGCATTGAGAGTGGAAATGGAAAAGGCAGCGTCTGCCGCTGATGTTCCCGGATACATTTACACATTTGAAATACGAGGTAATGTCCTATCCTGTTCTCCTGCGCACATTGATCGTGTTGAATTCTGTAGATCCCAAACGACCAGACGTGATACAGCTCAAAGTCGGTCGTGCCGTCAACCTCATCAAGAGGCTCGATCAATGGGACAAGCGATGCGGTTCTAAAATGCAAATCCCGCGCGGATGGTGGCCAGGCACCGTCGAGGACGACGGGACTGGCGGCAGTTTACTCAAGGGCAACATCAAAGCAGGCGATCCCGGTCCTTTCTGCCATCGCGTCGAACGACTCGTCCACATCGAACTGACAGATCTGTCCTTGCATGCGCCCTATCTCAGTTTAGACTGGCCAAACAACACTTTCGACCCCACCACAAGGTTCCCCAAGAAGAGGGAGACAACATGCCTCGATTGTGAGTGTAGTATGGTGTATTATTTCCCGACTAACATCGCCTCTTCTTAGGCGGTGTAATCCACAGGGAAATTTTCACTTTCCTGCGTCCAGAAAGGGGGCGGTACAAAGGAAAGGAATGGGATTTGATTGTCAAACCTGTGATTGAGAAGTGGGGCAAGTTTGTCAAGGAATACTACACCTGATAAGAATGTTGGACAATCGATCGATGAATATCAAACTCGAGAACGCTCGTCCACAGCAGGGTTCTGGTGATCATCGCCCAGTGATTGTGATTATCATGAATACAACAATGCACGTGGATCGTCGAGTCGTCGACTAGGATCAAAAGTCATCGTCATCATCGATGTCCCGCCTCCGCTGATACTGGTGGACGAGACCGTCTGTCAGCGTCAAGGATGCCACCCATGGCATCGACCACATACCTTTATCGTCGTCTTTTTCGCGCTCGTCTTGTTTTGCGCCTCCTCCATCTATAACCCGCGCGCCGTGAGCGGACATAGTAAGAGACGAGGACATGGGAGTGAGTGAGGATGAGGATCGAGAGATCAAGTGCACGCGGACATGCATTGCTCACCTGCTCCAAGAGCTCGATGAGCTGCTCTTCGCTCACCTTCCCGCGCAGCTGGCCAGACTGGGCCATCCGGACGAGGATGCCTTCGATCTGCCGCGATCGCTCGGGACTCACGAGCGCAATGCGGGAAACTGATGGAACGTAGTTATGCGAACGTCACCCGTCGTCGTCGTCGGTACCCCGTTCAGTGTTGTTCATTGCGATTGGGGTCAGAGGGTGAATCGATGTCCATCGAGCAGACGTTAGGTCAGCTTGCGAACGAGACGAGGAGCACTTACGCCGCTCGCGCGCAGCGGTGTCCAGCACGGTAGCCATCATGTCTCTGCGCATGGATTCCTCTGCATCTCTCTGTGCCTGCTCTTCGGCATTGGGTTGGCCTGCTCGGGGCTGCAGGCCTTGAGGGAGCTGTGGAACACCTTCCATCGTTTTATGCCAGTGATTGTGATGTGTGCTAGTGTTGATTAGGGCGTCGCTCGTTCGATGGTGCGATAAAATGATGCGAATAGCCTAGTAGTCTACTAAACTCTACGATACTACAGTAATCTATCAAGCAATGTTAACGGAGTAGTGAATGTGACTCATCCTGGCGCCTAAGATTCGCCAGCCCAACCTTGTTCCCTTAAAACCCGACCGCCATTCCAACGTGGCGGGCGACCGGATCCAAAGTTAGACCGTCCGTAGGATGAGCGTTCATCGGTATCTTGGCGAGGCGAGCGTCGGTACCGTTTGAATCCACCATCGGATGCGTCGTCTCTCTCTTGCCACGATCGTCTATAAGTATCTTGACGTGGAGGGCGTCGTGCTTGTCTAAATGCATGATCCGATCGGTTGTCCTCCCCCTGCCATGATGATCTACGCGACGGACTTCGGGGAGAGGAAGACCGTTGCTGTCCATCCCACCCAGACGTCTCATTGCTACGCGTGTTCACACCATCCAGGCCGTGTATACCGAGATTGCGCGCAGTCTTGGGACTGAGTGGCGGTGTCCCAGATTCATCCGCCCATCCCAGCACATCTCGAGCGTACTTGTTTGCTTCATTGACATATTGCTGCCTCGATTTAAACATTTGCCTGGTATACTGTGCGTTGAAACCAAGCCATGCACTGTACGCCTGGATTTGAAGGGTCCTATCAAGTTCCGGGTGAGGTAACGAAGGGAGTTGGAGTTCTGGGTGAGATTGGATTGGAAGGGCTCGCATATCCGGTCTTCTAAGGAAGCCAGACTCATGAGGAGTGAGGATAATCACGCCTTTACCAGATCGGCCAGCGCGAGCTGTACGGCCAAGGCGGTGGATATATTGCTCGCTGGAGGAGGGAAGGCCAACTTGCATGACAAGTGTCACTCTGTCAACAGCATCGTTCAGTCGAGCGTATCCACTACGTGTAGAGGCAACTGACCCGGGGAAGTCCATACCTCGCGCAGTGACATCGGACGTCACCAATATCCCACTTTTCGCCCTTTTGAAATCTTGAGCAACAGCTAAACGCCTATTTTGGGTCATCCTGCTATGTATCTCATAGACGGGGGGTAATGTTCCACGGCCCGCATCCCCAAGCAGCTTAGCTGTGGCTGAAGTGCCCCAAGCAGTCGTGCAAAAGACCATTACTTTTGAGCTGTTTCCATGTTCGGTGGCGTCATCCCGTAAGACAGCAACGGTGGCCTTCATGGTGTCGTTGATCGGTACAGTGATACATGTCTGAGGGACTTGATACGAAAAGATCAGATAGAGTCGCAAGAGGTTACAATGCAGCGCAGTACCATGTTCATGAGTGTTGACTTCATCATCCGCTAGAGTGGATACGAACTTGTGGTCAGGAGTCAAGTAGAGCGCGGCTATCTGTGAGCAAGGACATGAATATCAGTCTGAACTGATATATACGGGGGAGAAATGCTTGACCTCTTTAACGTCCCGGCTCAAGGTTGCCGAGTAGAGCATGCACTGTCTTGGGTTTTGGTCGCGGTCAGGGAGGTACTCGAATATCGAGTTCAACGTATCCTTGAATCCCACGTCCAATAGGCGATCGGCCTCATCCAGTACGATGGTCTGAATGGAATGCAGCTTTCCACCCAAATCGGTCGACTGCAAAAGGTCGAGGAGCCGACCAGGTGTTGCAACGAGGATATCACAACGCCGTGTAGCCAGCCTTTGCTTTTGCATGCCAATACTTTTTACAGGGTCCTTGTAAGTGAAGCTTATATTGCATGAACGCAAAAGGGTACCTGGTACCACCGATAAGCGCTTGCACCTGGAAAGGATGGTTTTTCACGAGGGTAATGGCTTCCTTTTGAATCTGAAGACGTGAGGGGGTAAGCATCTGGAGGCTAGGCACAAGGTCTGATACAGACCTGCATGGCTAGCTCTCGCGTCGGAGATAACACAAGGACGGAGACGGCCCCCCCGCGAGTAACAGGTTTTTTCGCGAGTTGTTCAATGGCCGGCAAAAGAAATGCCATCGTTTTACCTATGATTTACATTCGCACTAGCAGTCAAACGGACGGAAGGGTCACGTACCTGTTCCAGTCTTTGCCTGGACAAGCAGGTCTGCGCCGGAAAGGCCAAGCTGTATGATACGGTAAGCATTGGCGAGCATTTGTTGAAACTGCATACCTCAAGCGTTGCCTCTGCATGTACGGGTGAGCACCATCTTTTCTGCGCAAAAGGAAAACAGACCCACCTTGGACGTCACTCATGTACCTGGGACGCCGTTAGCACAGCGACAATTACGGGCCAAATAACGACGGATGGAGCGATGCGTACTCGTGTAGAATTGCCATCTTGGATCTGTTTGATATGGGCGCGTCGGCGAACTTTGTTGACGAAAAGTGCGCGCGGTTGGTGCTTTGGTCGACCGGAGGCTCGTGTGCGGGCATTGCGGGCGGCAACCTCGGCTTCAAGAGGGCGGCGGCGGTGGGTGCGGACGCCAGCGACGTCGCGCGGAATGCCCTGGCGTGTGCATGGAGCGCTACGGGCGACGAGCGCGGCCAACGGACGAGTAGACGAGCGAACATCGGTGGCGACGCGAAACCAAAAAAAGAAAATTAAATAAAAGCTAAAATTTCTGCCACCGAGGACAAACATAGGTAAATACAGAACAGGCGTGGGAAAGTGGGACCGGGGTTGGCCTCATTGTGCGTCGCGTTTGAGGCTTTCACCTCGTTTTCGCAGCTTGCCAACGCTCTCCGTCCTCGTCCCCGTCGTCCTTCGCATCCCCCACAGCGCTTGTCGCATACCCCGCAATGTCCTCAACAAGACTACACGGCCATCCATCTCTACCAGCACCCGTCCTACACGCAGGTTTCTCTGCACATCAGTCAAAGTCCCATGTCTTGGCCGGCGTGCAGGACGCGTACTGGAGCGACGACGACGCTGTAAGTCATTCGCATATGTTCGTCCATATCGCAGGCAATCATCTCCCTCCCCCCCGATCATCGTAGGATGATGCCGAATGTCCCCTTTGTCTCGAAGAGATGGATATCTCAGACCTCAATTTCAAGCCATGTGTCTGCGGTTACCAGGTATGAATCATCGCGTAACCTTTATGAAACCCGTGTCCGACTTCTTCACCAGATTTGCCGCTTCTGCTGGCATCACATTAAGCAGAACCTTAACGGTCGCTGCCCCGCTTGTCGAAGGGAGTACACCGACGAAGCCGTCCAATTCAAGGCTATCGCCAAGGAGGAGTATGCTCCTTTTACCTCGATCTCGCCCCCTGATTCGCTCATCGTCGTGTGCACATTCAGTCACAAGCGCCTCACACAGCAAAAGAAGCAACGCGAGCGCGAACGCAAAGAGCTTGAGGCGTTAGGCCGTCGCCATCTTGCCAACGTGCGTGTGGTTCAACGCAACGTTGTGTATGTAGTCGGGATCGGTCCTAGATTTGCCAAAGAGGAGGTAGGCCGATCATCGATTCAGCTAAGCCATACTCAATCAACAATCATGTAGCTTATCCCTACTCTGCGTTCTAATGACTACTTTGGTCAGTATGGCAAGATATCCAAGATCTTGCTGGTCAAGCGTACCTCATCAGGTGGTGGTACTCCTGTTCTTGGCCTTTATATCACCTACCACCGCCGCGAGGATGCAGCTCGGTGTATCTCGACGGTTGATGGTGCCCCTTCCCCAGGGGGAGGTCGCGAGGTCATGCGAGCCAGTTATGGAACGACAAAGTACTGCATGGCGTTCCTCCGCGGAGTCAGCTGTTCAGATCACACTTGCATGAACCTGCATGAGTGGGGTGACGAGAAAGATTGTTTCACAAAGGAGGACCTTACTACTTTGTGCGTTTCATTCTTCAATTCATCACAGCGCTTATTTATTTGTCCTCTTAGGAAGCATACGATCAAAGATACGGAAAGTATTTCGCGCACCGCTAAGGAAGAAGATGGTAGGGTAATTTAACTCAACGCGCGCATGGTCTCATATGGTTTGTAGGAGCTTTGCCGCGCGCCGCGGCGTGGGGTTGTAAGACAGTACCACACCCTGCATCGACTACCGCTTCTACCCAGTCCTCCATTATGGTCACTCAACGGGCAAATAGACGGCCTGGTCAGCGCCAGTCTCGCAATGTCAGCGCTGCCATTGACACAAAACCATCGAGTCGCTCGCATCACGATCGGAAAGGTGGATCTATCGCAGGAAGCACAAAAACGCCGTCCGTCACATCTTCTTCGCGCCCTCCGACGCCAGCCGCTATTACATTACCTCAGCGACCTGCCACCCCGTTGGAAGTCAAATCATTGCGTACCAAAGAGTCGAGTGTTCCGCAACCATCCATTTCTCCCGCTCCATCTTTGGTAGTAGATTCCGATGCTGGTTCAGGCTCCCAGGATGTTTCGCCAGTTCGTCCACGATCAACTGAATCCGTGCGGTCCACTCCACCAGTTTCCCAGGCCATACTAGATGTACCTCCTGGCCTACCTCCGCCTTCTCGCAAGATGGATCGTCTCACTCCCCCAGGAATTCATCCGTCGCAGTCTACTTACCAAATATCCACTGCCGCCCAAGCTCTTCTTGATGATGTGAAGTTTCGTCGTGAAAATGCACCCTCTGTCTCAAGCGTCAACATCTTTCCAGATCTCGATCGAACGCTTAGGATGGTATCAGGAGAAGACAACGAATTTGGTGGATTCAGTTTTAACTTGGATCCCAAACTTGCTGGAGAAGACCTTAACGTGGATGCTGCACTCCCCGATCTCGAGGCAGAAGCCAACACACCTTTGACAGGCGGGTTCATGAACATGTTCCCTGCCCTGCGCCCACCACAGCCACCGGTGCAAGTGCACCACCCACGAGCGTTCATGGCACCACCTGGGCTTACATACCCACAGAATCCCAATCGGTCGATGTATGATTCTCTTTCCCTGCGCGGTACACCTGTCGAGCGCCAGTCAGCGGGAGGATCTGGTTATGTCGGCTCCTTTGATCCGTTTGGGGAGGTCAGTGAGGATCCAATCGTACCACCTCAGGGCGTTTCTTCCACTTCCAGGAAGTCTCCATTCGCCGATGAGGAAAGGAAAGTGTCAAGGTTTGGATTCGCGCGAGGTCGCCAGGGGTCCACTGCTGCGTCATCCCCTGTCAACCCTACCTCACCGCTTAGCGCGAGCGATAGTCACCACTCTTTCTTCTCTAATGAGACTACATCGTCGGCTCAACCTCATTGGAATTTACCCCCACACATTGAGCATGGGTATACGACCTCGTTGTTGGCGCAGCATACATCCGCAACACAGACCCATTCACAACCGCAACCGCAGCAGCAGCAGCAGCATATGCGCTTCCAGCCCTTCGACCATAACATTGTTAGCGAGGCGCAGCTTCGCGAGTTTATCCAGTCCAGTCGTGAGCGAGCTAGCGTAATGCCTAACAGACCCCCTGGTAGGAGACTTCTCCTTGTATGATGTGTCACGGCAAACATTGACTGTTTCTTCTTTTGTACTGTTACCTTTGCAATTTTAATATTTCTTATCCTTGTTTGACTATTTTTTCCCGATCTTTTTTTCCCTTGTTAAGGTATAGATCAGCAGCAACAATACCCGTATGCTCAGAACCAGCCATTCAACGATCCAGCGATCATGTCAGCCCGATTCGCTTCACCCGTGCACCCTTTAGCGGCTCCCGCGAACCCCAATACGGCCTATTCCTCAGCTCCCTCCGTTGTCGGCATGAACCATGCATCACCGCACATGGCCATCGGACCCCCTCCCGGTTTGGCTTATCCACAAGGTCTTCCCGTTAATCATGCCGGGAATAGTAACGGCGCTGAGTCGCAGGCGGATCCCTTGAAGGTTCAAGCGCCCCTTCTCAATAGTGAGTGTCTTTCCTTTGCCTAGGGGAGGCAGCCCCAGGTCAGAGTACCGAGCGCCGTGCTTTCAGTGCGGAAATATTATCAACGGCCATGATTGTTGCATGAATGCGTCGCTATTGCTCCCCTTCCCTCTTTCCTCGTCATCACCCACTCGTCGTGCCGCCATGAATTCGTGAAGCTGCAGGAGACTTATTAGTATTTATTCGTGGTGATGACGCCGACCATTCATGATCCGTTCCAAACTTATATCCACATCTATTGTTACTCATACCCGTCCCATCTACTTCTTAATGCTCACCATTCCTGATCCCTCCCCCACTTTCGTCTTCCTTTTCTTGGGCCCGTTCCTGATTCTGGTATGATGATACTGACGAATCTTTCTTTGCTACGTTTGTTTTCTTCATGCGTTCCCAGTTCCGGCTTCTATTCCGCCCTCCCCGTTGCCTACCCTATCATCTGCGGAATTTCCAGCCCTCGGTACGGTGACAAACAATTCCATGACCGCGGCGACCCCGTCCGAGGCGCAAACGCCGGCTGTCGATGTATCAAAACCAGAAGATGCTAGTAAGGAGCAAGCAAAAGTCGAACGCCAGGCTGCCAAAAAAGCTGCTGCTGCTGAACGCGCACTCGAGCGACAGAAAGCAGCGCAGGAGAAGGCCGCCACACGCACCGCTGAGAAGGCACGTCTTGCTCAGGAGAAGGTAGCTGAGCAGGAAAGGTTAACTGCGATAAGGGAGGCGAAAGAAAAGGCTGAGAGGGCGGAAAAGGCTGAGCAAGAGAAGCAAGAGAAGGAGAAGGCCGCTCAGCAGAAGGCTGCACAAGCCGAGAGGGACAAGGTCGCGAGAGCACAACAGGAGAAACGCGCAGGAGCTGAGAAGGAGGAGAGGGAGAAAGAAAGGACGAAGGGGCAGGGAAAACCAGGCGGAAGTTCAAAGACCCCCGCAGCACCGAAAAAGGGCAGCGTCGAAAAGCAAACGCCTGCTCCTCCCAAGGCGCCCGAGCCAGTCGTCCAGGCTCCCATCCGTTCGAAGCTGCCGAAAAAGAACAAACCAGTTACTCGTCCCATCAGGATTCCAAAGGACAGTGAAGTCGCCACTGACGAGATGTCGGCTGCGCCATCCGTCTCCGCTTCGGATGTACCGGCAGCACCTATTGGCAAAGTTACTGAGGTCGTATCGCCGAGCCCCAGCGTGTCCAGGGCACAGTCCGTCGATCGAACGTCTCCCATTGAGCGAACATCGCTTGCGGATGCTTTGGACGAACTCGACGTCAGATACCCATCTATGGATCTTCCTAACCATCCCTTCTTTGACATGCAAAAGATCAATCCTGCTGCAAAGATGCCATTGGAGTATGGCCCTTTGGTCCATGCTCTATCAGCTCTCTCGGTTGGCGGTGGCTCGTTCGCCACCAACATGCCTTCTGGTTCCATCGACAATGCAGTATCTTCCTTCCAACAACTCCTAGAGACATTGACCCAGACAATTTCTGATCTATTGCGACTTCTTCCCCGCACTACATGGGATGACAGCTCGTCCTTTGATGGTGTCCTCAGGGATATGCTCAAAGGTGATGACTTCTTGGACGAGACAGGTGATGATACAGCTGGCAAGGAGGACGAAGTCGCCGCGCTAACGCTCGCCCTCGAACGTCGCGCCCGCTGGATGGAAGTTCAACTATCAAAACTGGAGGAACTCCATCGCGATATCAACACAGCCGCTGTCCGCGCTGTCCTTGCATTCAACGACAGTGGTTGGGATCGTCATGCGTTCATGCCTCGCCGCGGAAACACTCTGAAGAGGTTCGATAGTATCGATATGATCGAGATGGATGGTAAGCTGAGGCCGATGACTGCGGAGGAGCTTGAGAAGAAGCTTGTGGTTGCGAAGGAGGCGGCTGTTTCTGCTGAGACGGAGCTGAGGGAGGCGATGGAGAAGATGCAGGGAGTACGGCCAGTTGAGGTGGATGAATTCTGAGTGGGTTCGGTATGGAGACTTTTGGCGAGTCCGTACATTCCAACAGATCGAAGTTTTTCTTGAGGCGTGACGAGCTGTCCCATCCGTGAGCCTGCACGCAATTCGTTCTTGGGCAGTAACCATGTCATGGCTGGCCAACACGGGTACCAAACTAAACACGTTAGACTCGTCGCGCTTCTCGTTCTCGTCTGTCTCGCAGCTGGACTCGCTCGGCGGGTCACGCCGTTTCCTCGATTCCCGTCCCCGTCCTCGTCCTCGTCCTCAGCCCGCTCGAACTGGTCGACGCACAGCCGCGAGGATGTTCAACCCAACTCCAACTTGAACCCAGACCCAGCCAACCCGCGTCTGAATCTCGACCGGCGCATACACGGCAGATGGGAAGCAGTGCGAGCCTCCCTCGGTCTTCCGCCCCTCCCTCACGGTGTCGTCTTCACGCCCGCACCCGACTCAGCCTTGCCACTGCCAGGTCGTCCCGACAAGCGGGCATCGCGTTTCGATCTTGGCAGAAAGCGCCGGGCAGACGAAGCCGTTCGCCAACTTGCTCGATTGCATTTCGCCCACGACACACGACCCGCTCGGACTGGCGAGGTGACACGGACAGGAGCAGTCACTGCAACCCCTTGGCGCGTCACGACAGAGAGAAGAGGTTCACCACCCACCAGATAGCACCTCCGAATTGATACACTAGTTGAGATGCTAGAGTCACTGCATGCAAAATATTAAGCAAGCCATTTACGTATAGCATGTCCTAGATCATCGTCTCTATTCGTCCACTGGTGCAAGCTTCTCGCCTGTTGAGCGTACCACCTTTCCCCACTTCCACACGACGAAATCATCTAGCAGGGTAGGCCAAGCCTGAAAAGAGAAGGGCGTGCGTTGGGAGAGGTCAAGAATATTTGCTACAGAAAGGACGTACCCCGTCGGCCTCGTAGTTGCTGAGATCTCCGTTGATCGTCTGGCAGAACTCATACACCTAGGAACTCTAATAATTACCACCTTTTCGGAACTGTATCATTGAAGGACATCCACCATGTTCCAAATATCTTTGTTGGCGCCTTTATAGGACCCGCTTTCCTGTTGAGCGTCATGACAGCGACTTGAGACAGAGGGATACGCTCACGCTCAAGAACTCGATCAACTCAGTAATGATCGGGTATCGCGGAGCCAGTGATACCGACCATAGCGCCATAGCTGTCTAGTCGCGTATGAGGATACGCGAAACACGACAAGTCTGAAGCTGGTCACCTCTATGTCTAAATTCCTGCTATGTCTTGGAGCAGGGTCAGCACAAGTAGCGGGATGGTACTAGGCACTGACGGTGGCTTAGAAAGCGTGAAACAAAATTGGTAAAGCTCTGCGAAAGCAGCGTTGCGGTTCGACGAATACTGCCAATAGCGCGCTCTGTCGTAAGGTTCCTGAAAGTCAACTCCATCCCGTTTCTTGACGGAAGATAACGAAGAAACTGGTGTTTTCGGTTCCTTGTCATGAATGACCAGGTCATCCAGCTCCTTCAATGCCATTGCCAAGACCGGTAGTGACGAAATTCTAATGTACACAGTCAGCTAACCTCGCCAAGATGGAGTAGTTCATGCGCATACCGCAGAGCTTCAGTTCCCTGGAGCCATTCTGAACGTCTGAGTTTGGCCATTTCTTTGGCCTTGAATTGCCACGCCAAAATGAGGGGCTGGGCACCTTCCAGTGATATACCAGCCTCGGTGCATAACCTTTCCACACCTCCTGGTCCTATTACATCAGGGTCGTCATCATCTGTAAACCTCTTGAAGAGTGCTTGTGCTCGTTGTGGTGTGTACTCAACCCTGGTCGGTACAATCGGCTGGTTAGTGGCACAATTGTCAATGCGATGGCAATTTGATGCACAGAAAGACCCACGGGAGTTTTCTTGGGCACATCCAACTCATCACTGGGTGCGAGTTCGTTAGAAGCACAGCACAAGAAGGACGAGAGGCGCATGCGGGGAGGTAACCAGATGAAGGCTTGAACCCGATCACCCCGATTGACGTAGTGAATTGAAAGGTGACCCAGGCGTGGCGGAGGGGGTTTAGATGGACCAAAGGCTGACTTACTCGCTCTGCTGTTGGCTCGTGGAGGAGTTGAAGGGTTCCTGTCGCGGTGGCAAATTGACCATGGAGCTTTAGTTAAGCGATCTGGAGGACTTACGTCATCAATTCTAGGCCGTGTACATAAATTAGTTGGCTGTGCCACAAGCAAGACGGGGACCTACCCAAAGACTCGTGGACCTGCCTTTGTCCCTCGAGCCTGATTACTTGCTGCACTACTCCTCTTGCCTGTCGTTTTAGTCTTCTTGGATGGCGGCTGTTTGCATTCCTTGCTGAACGATTGAGCGTTCCGTAAAACAGACGAGAAGCCACTGACCTCTACGGGGTTACTGAGCACGCCGCCCAAGGTGGTGAATTCTTTCACTACACCATGATACAGTGGCATAAGAAATCACGCACGACACGCCCGCTTCCTCAGTTACGCCGGCCACACCATTCTTTCCCCAGGCTGCAAAGATGGTCAGTCCAGCACCATGCATGACCCTGAAACGTTCAGGTCTTACTCGTTTTAGACGATTTCTTCTTCGATCGCGTCGTCGAGCCCATGGCGGCCGTGTCAGCGTCTGCACGTTTACGCTGCATGGCCAGTAAGTATGAATGACACATAAGGCGAAGGAAGCAAGACGAACCTTGGGCGGCATGCTGTTCCACTGAGGAGGGACAGTTCGAGCCCTCTATACAAATTCCGAAAAGGAGGCTCAGCTAATTGACGCGTATTTCTTTGCGTCACAAATAACATGACAGCACGTGATCATGTGACACGATGCACCAGCGTGACACGCGTAGATCTAGCACGGACCGTCCGACTCCGAGTTATCCACTGCTCTCATTGTCATGGACGCCCAGATATTCAACGCAAACCCAACCATATACGTGTCGCGAAAGTCCGCCAGAAAGTCGCGGTTTGAAACTGGTCAATCTCTCTGGGTGGATGATGACGAGGACAGGAGCAACAGCACCGATGTTGAACCGATTGACCAGGACGAGATCTTCGGTAATCCTGCTCGAACTAATCACAGAAAACGACGTGGTTGACTCTTTTCTCAGAACTTATAAGGTCCATTTCTGACCCCGAATATCCGAACAGCTTGGAGGAGCTACGGGTGGTATCAGCTGAACAAATCGAGGTTGAAGAAAACCACGTCGTCGTTGAGTTCACACCAACCGTGCCGCACTGCGGCATGTCGACTCTTATCGGTATAATGAACTCTTTCTGTCCCCCGACCAACGCGGGCTTACCACTGGCTGTCCCTCAGGGTTGTGCATCCGAGTGAGACTGCTGCGCAGTCTCCCACCGAGATTCAAAATCGATATCCGGGTAAAACCCGGTTCCCATCAGAGCGAGCTGGCAGGTGCGCTCTCCCGCATGAATAACGCAATACTCATTCGAAGCTTACCCTTTATCCAGTGAACAAGCAGCTTAATGACAAGGAACGTGTAGCAGCTGCACTCGAGAACCCCACACTTGTGGGAGCCGTCGAAAAGTGTCTCGCGACTGCAGGGTTCTCCAGTGGCGTATAGTGTATTTGTGTTACATTCGTATCACTGTACAGTTTCTACATATCATCGCGCTCATCAGCTAGGTTGAATCTATAACTTAAATGCCGAGGCGCAAGGTTAGCCAAGACAGGAAGTAGTCAACACTGCAGGTACGCAACAGAGGTCACTCGTTGGCTGCTATCCTCCGAGTAGATTGGAGCACTAAAGTCAACTGTGGTCAGTGTCGGAGTCCTGACCACGGCCTCATTGGGTGTCGTATAATCGTCGTCGTCAAGGTCATCTGAACTCGGTGCACTCCGATAGCAGCGGTAGACGAGAGTCACAACCACGAGAAGATTACAGGTGATGGTGGAACAAGCTACCTGGATATATCGCGTAAGACTAGGACTCAAACAAACTTCCTGATACAGTCATACCTCGAAGTCGGTGGCCACTGCAACGAGGGACGGCAGATCCATAATCTGACTCACCGCCCGAAATATTGACACCATCGTCACGATGAGGTTTGAAGAAAAAATTGCGATAATCATCATTCGCTGCCTCGTCGGAAGATTTATGCTCCACAGCAACCGCACAGCCAAGGAGATGAGGATCAAATCCGAAATACAGTCCGCTAAGCACATCTTCAATTTCATGCCTGACGAACGATGTGTGTACTCACCACACAACAGGTAAACATACATTGATTTAGGCAACATGCGTCCGGGTTTTGTGTAAAAGCCGGTCTCCTTGAGCCAGCTTAGATCTCGAGTGAGCCACCACAGTTTCGCCGACATGTATGTCAGGAATATCAGAGTAAAGAGGACGGCCACCACGGCCACAATTCGGCGCATACGCTCTGTTGGATGGGCAATGCGAGCTATCGAGAACAGTATGCTCATGCGGGTAGCCCTCAAAGCACGTGCCTTTAGCGATGAACGAGCGGAGTAATCGCGTAACATACTTACCAGATTACAGAATCCAAGGTCGCGATGTATCCCCAAAGTCCGATGACTGCCACCTCCCAGCCTGGTTGGGTGGAGTCGGATACTCGACAGTCTCTGTAATATGGTCTGGTACGCACCACCTTTCATATACATCCACTCGAAGGCCAAGAGTAGAATAGCACAAATGCATGCAATGAACGCCCAGGCATCCTCCCACCATAAACGCCGAATTTGCAGCCGGAACCACAAACGAAATAGTGACGCCAGAATTCCGATAGATTGCAAAACACTGGTTCCGACTGCAAATCAGTCAAACAGTGAAAGGCCGAGCAAAACAGAGCAAAAACCTCGTATGGTCACTAGCGTGGATTCGGAAAATTGATACGTGGCGCCCATCCTTGTACCAAGGTTCGAGTAGAGCTCAGATTTATAGTCACGCACTCTGACCCTACAGATCATATGATGCCGTCATAGTTCAGCCCTGAAGACAAACCGATATACTGGGCGGGGGCAAGGCCCCCATGGCAGGCACATGTACGTAGACAGTCAGTCTGGCGCAAAGTGAATACCACGATCAGACTCGGCTGAGAGTCATTTTATCCCTCTGTTGGCGACGTATCATGACATCGATATTACTTACCTAGGAAGCACAGGAAACCGTAGTAGGAATGAGAATGTACGGGGGAAAGCAAGATTCCCAGGGATGAACGAGTGTCATTCTGAGCTTAATTGTGAATATTACCGTGGTGAAGAACATATACCAGATGCTTAACTCGGTAGTTGGATGCTTGAGAGCTGAATCGTGATGTGATCTGGGACTAGTGATTATAAATTGACATTGTTTATTGTTCAGGCTTCGCCGTAACTGTATCTTCGCAATATTTCTCTGTACCATCACTAGGACAAATCGGGGTGGGGCCGTCGGTGGAAATATCGTCAATGGTAATGTTATCGAAGGCATCTAGATCTATCGTAGTGAGCTGGAAGGTATCTGTTGGAATACTGGGCGATTGGGAACTGGGAAAGTTCGCGTTTGCATCAGTTGCGGCGTCGTTGCGGCGGAGCATACGATAGATGAATGTCGTAATAAAGAGTGAATTGCATACAAACAGAGAGGAGGCGACCTGTCAGATAGTGTGAGAGCTTGGTGGTTGGTATGACAGAATCCCATACCTGAACGTCAATTGCCACACTGATGAGGGGTGAGACATTGAAAACCTGACACGCAGCCCGAAAAAAGGATACAACGATGGTAAATATGTTGGATGAAAATGCTGCAACGATTAATCGTCGTTGGGAGTACGGCAATTTTACGGAACGCAAGAAATAAATGGGAAGGCTGATTAGTATGCAGTCGGATAGGATGTCCGCTGTGTCCCCCAAGTTAGGATGCAGTAAACGAGCACCGAGAAAGACGTACTAATCAATTCAAATATTGCGACTGAGTATATCTCCTCACTATCTTGTTGACTTGAACTAGCGGACCAGGGATGGCCAGACATGTATCTCCCCACGAATGTTATCACCAACGAGAACCACATCAAGACAAACAGACCAGCGGTAAAAATCATCACTCGACGAAAGTTACGCGAGGGTGATGTGATGCGCAAGATTGACAGTAGAATGCTGAGTCTCGCCGACCTGCAAACAATGTTGAGTAGGTCATCAGGAGAGATAGGTGGACGGCAGACCAGATCACAGCAGGATATGTGAGTGTATATATCCAGAACGAGATCACGGAAGGTTGACCAGCTGGATGTGTCAAGTGGATGACCAGTGGAGAAAGGGCGGATAATCTTACCCAATTCAAAATGTAACCAAGAAGTGACCACGCAAATAATGCTCCCGATCAATGCAACAAGTACACATGCATCCTCCCACCAAAACCTACGCATCGCATAGCGATAAATCACTCTATAAACAGTCAACACTAGGGCCATGGCAGTGAGAGTGCTTGTGAAGACTGTGATCGCTTGATAAGTTTGGTATGTACGAGTTAATGTTCTCGCTCACTTTTGAGGCTCCTCGTGAGAGAGGAAGCTACGAGCATTGCCATAGGGTTATTGCGTTACAAATAGAGGTGATCGGTCGCTGGGTGGCTCGCACTGTGCAGTCCTGGGGTCGCGAGGTGGTTTGGCAAACTCGAACATGCCACCTTTGACCTCAATTTCTATGGTGACCAGCGTCAGTATCGTGGCACCGTGCCATCCAGTGTGGCCGGAAGATGGCGTTATGAGAACGGTAGCCGCCGATCCACGCTGATCGTGCTCAGCATCAAGAGACGTGATCTCTGGAAGCGATGGCCAAGGTTTGTGCCATGGATGGTTTGAAATTACATAAGCATCGTCTCGCCCGGCCTCTCCTGTAGTTATGGCCAGTTTCCGGCTTCTTAGACACCCTGTTAAGCGCGTAACCCTGTACTGTTTTCTCACTACAATGCCACACGGAGCGCTCGTTTATGGGAAAAGTTCCACCACGTCGGTGTCTATGGTTGCATGTCCCGCTATTGTTTTGCAGACATGCGTGAAACAACCTCTAGCATCCGAAACTAGCACAGGACTGCCAACGAGGTTTTACTAATAACATTGTTTGATACCTAAGCCATTCGAGCATAGTCTGCCACTTCCTATGATAGATACTATGATACTGTTACTGTTAGTATTATTGACTCCCCTGAGACTCTCGTTGCCACGACACTCCCAGCGGATCAATGAAATTGCTTCTCAGTGCCAGTGGCATGATATGTGTATCACACTGGCTGGAAACAATATTGGAAACATGACTGCATGAAGCCGCTCACGAGCCCTCCCTCTTATTTTCCTTCATCTCTCCCCATAAATATTGCTGATATACTTTACATTTGATGCGGCAGTTTACGAAGAGTCAACAAGGTATACTATTGTTTGTACGGAAGCCGTACTTGTTATGTAATATCTCGTAGCCATTTGTCATGATATCGCTCCATCACTGGCTTTACTCACAACATTACATATCACAGCCAATGCTGGCGGACAACGTGGGTATCTTCTGTCGAGTGGATGGCTAGGCTACAACGATTGTGGGGAGGAAAAAGAAAAAGCTACAATATATGTAAGTGTAAATTAGAATGGCTACATGTTCAGATGGGCTACATGCTGAAACTGATCAGCAAAGTCAATGTTCGGATAATAAATAGATATCCTGTGCGAGGAGCCTGTCGCTGCTCTGAATGAAGAAACAAGGGAACATGGAAAAAAAAAAGGTGCATCGAACGAAAAGGAAGAAGTAGAAAAAAGTCAAGATTTAGTCATCGAGCAAAAAATCCCAGTCGATGCCATGACGCATTCCCTCAGATTTCTTCGAGCCGCCAAACATTCGTTTCAATGTCTCCTTTCGGGAGTTCTCGGGTGCATTAGCGTGAACATCCCACATGCGGAATGTCACAGTGCCCATGGTTTGGACGACCACCTCATCGGTATCCCACTGGTCGCAGGTATCTTCATTGAGACGAACATTTGCCATGATGCGGTTTACAAAGCCAGCAGAGTACGATGCCCGGCCCGAGTGTCGAATGTGACCTTTGAAGTCAGAGGGGAGCCATACGGTAACGTTGGACATATCCGCCCGGACCTCCAGGTAAAATTTGCATCGAGGCATGGGTCGACACTGATCATCCCAACTTTAGATTCCCGCCGGAAACAACAAAGATCAGGGACGCACGACTTTCAATTTTACAGGTGCAGCGGTAGAAGCGATGAACATGTTCAAACGGTGGTCCACCGGCTGTTGTCTTGCACGGTAGTGTGGTATAACAAGAGACATGTCTATGGTTTCTTGCGTCTCCAGGATGAAATCCCAGTCCCTGGATGCATGGTAGTGGATTTTGTGCGTGCCACAAGGTCCCGCATGCTGTGAGGTTCTGGTCAGCTAGGCAGAGCACACCGATGGGCCAAGGTACGTACCAGCATGCCAGGTTTTCCGCTTGTGGATGTGCTCTGCCGATCACTTTAGAACTGGAACGTTCAACAGTAGTACAATACGACTGACCTCCGCGGACGAGCAGCAGCTTGCCATGGCTCCCTCCAAAAAGCGAGCAAAACGGAGGGAAAGGTGCGAAGGGACTAAAAAAATCCGAGACGTGCCTTCGAGAACGTGTTGAAAACGAGCGCGGTGTTATATGCGTCTGATATAACCGACCCATCGGGGAATTAGCCGTTCCCCCTTGTGCCCAAAAAGGCAGGTGTTGTATCCCCCTTGCGGTCCAAAAACAAAAGGAGGTCGGCAACTTGAGTACTCCGCAAACAGAAGCACACGACTTCGTTTGTTTCATTACGGAGCTAAAAGAACACGCCTTGGGGTATTTTGGTCGTTCAAGTTGTGCCACAATCATATTCCGGTGAATTTTCTGTCTTAACCAACTCAGACAACAGCCCAGTTGGGTGTCGACGAGACACGCTGTTGAACTGCTCTGCTTCGAGTATTACTTACATAGATTTAACAATATTAAATTGGAGCTGTCAAACACGTGTATAGGGTTCAGTATAACAAAATCGGTACAAGATTGAACAGAGTTGGACAGATGACGGTAAGCGAGCCAGCGCCGCGCCAAAGAAATTGTGACTACGTTGTACCGAAGATCCGGCGCACATGGCGACCCACGCGTGAGCCAACGTTCTCACCGCCATCACTCCCCGACAACGGCATCAGATGTAGTTCTATGTTGCCTTCTGTATGGATATATACTTCGTCGTCGTCCTCCGCTACATAGGAATCCGGCCTTATAAGCCCACTGCGCATGCGGTCGCGAAACGCACGGCAGTAACGGGCCTGTCCTTTGTGCCAAGAGCCGTCGTGGTTCTTGACATGGACAACACCCCGAAACAGTGATGGTAACGTCACTTTCACGTCAGCCCCACGTGCAAAAATGTAGAGCCGAAAAAAATGAGTCTCAGCCTCGGGGAGCCGATACTTTGGACAGAAAACATTTTTAAATCAACCATTGATTAATTGATCAGTTTCCTGTGGGAACGCAGGATGTGTGTCAACTCACCACAGTGGCACCGATTGGACCGGACAGACTAGACAAATAGATCACTGATTTCGCCAAGGGTGGCGCGTCGCATGGCAGTGGCGCAAGGAGCACTAGCTTTGCGTTGATACGTTGTCGCAACGAGGCCGTTTGGAAAATAAACTGATCACCAAACATAGCATCTTGCTTTCGAGGGAGGAATTGCTCAGTGATGGTCTCCACTTTTTCATTCTGAAACTTGATATTGAGTAGCTGACCCACGTGGTCGTGTACTGGTGGTCAACAGACCTCTAGTGCGGTGTCTGGCCCGACCGAGCATGTGCTTAAATTATTAAGGAGCTGGATAAACGTAGGTTCAGCTGAACTCGAGGCCCTCTGGACCATGTAGTGCTCACTGAAAGAGTTTGCGAGATCCTGCTCATATCGTTGGATGATTTGAAACTGCTGGTGAGTCGTTTTGACCCATCGAATAGTGGGTTATATACTACCTTTGCCACTCGCCAAAGCGTCAAGCATTATAGTAGTATCCGAAGGGACAATGCAATTGGGCACTTGCCCCAACAATGCGCGATGTGGATGGGCATTTGCTTACGTGGGGGCACAATGCTCCCAGTGATTTGCCAAGCCCGATCAGACAATGCAAACCGGGAGGTGCCTTTGACAGTAGCCAAGGTGATATGCTGCGGTGGTGCTGGACCATCTCGACTCCATGAGTTTGAGTAGAAACTGCTAAGGCTCAAGCAGTAAAAATTTACCTTGTACTCTGGTAAGTATCAGACATTGCCAAAATAAATCTCACCAAATATCAATATTTGTTGCTCAGACAGCTTGATTCTTACTCAATAACAGTGAAGTGACGGTATGACATAGATGTCGCTATTTAAATTTGCAATGTGAAGGAGAACAGGCACCTAAACCAATAGCCTAGAAATGTTCTTCGTGACTGTCTTCAACTACTCCTTCCCGAGGGACATCACCTGATATTGGACGATTAGATCTCCTCTGACGCGTTTCTTCGATAAGTCTACTAAATTCCTCTTTGTGTGAAGCCTTGATGGCTTGTTAATCAGCTGAGTCTCAACGATCCAGAAACCAAACTCACTTCATAGGCAGAGGGATCCTCGACTACGTATTTGGATCCCTTCTGACGCTCCTCCCATGCTCTCAACTCGAGACGTAATTCTGGTAGGGTCTTACGACCCGTAATCTTGTCAAGATTTGCATTATACATCATAACCCATCTAATTAGAGGGTTGAGTCCTGACAAAAGTGCTTGGAAGCAGAGACTACCTTCGGTGTCTAGCAATCCGTGTGTTTCGATCCCCACTCACGAGCAATTGTTGGGAGGATAGGAGTTCTCTTAGGGCCTTATCCTTCAGAACGTCGTAAGAGACTTTCGGTAACCGTTCCATTGCATCGTCTGAAACGCTTCATGTCAGAGCCAGAATTGAGTTTTAGCTTAAATATCAGGGACAACCAATCACCTGTTATCCTTATTCTTGCCTTTTGTCGACTTGCTCCCAAGCAGCTTCGACCACTGAGTTATGGCATTTGGATTCGATGGGTTATTGGCTTTAGAGAGCGGTTTCTGGCCGCATTCCGGTCCGTCCATGTGGGTATTGATCACTTGAAACTCTACAGAGTCGCCGCATATAGGACATTCAACTAGTGAATCAGCTGGATGACAATCAACGATGAGGAAACGGGGAGTCGAGAAGCAAGGACACTCACGTTGCATGGACAGGAGTTCCTCCTCTCTTGGATCCGATGATGGCTCCATATTCGTCTGCCGCCGAGAAGCTTTCCTCGCGCTCTTCGCTTGGAGTGGTGACGAGTCGGCAACCTCACTCGACTCATTTGGATTCGAAGGCCCTGCTACGCACACAACGTCACAATCCGAACTCGGGGAAATTTCGGTACGTCTGCGTTTCCGCCTGTTCTGGACAGGCGTCTGAAATCGATGCGGAGTTTTGTCGTTGCTCGAGTTCTGTCCCAAATCTGCTTTTGGCCGTTCCCCTCGAGAACGACGAAGAATATTTGACCTGGGGGACTCATCGATGAACAAGTAACCAACAGGCGGGTAATTTCGTTACCGTGCTGCTTTCCAAGCCGAGACGACCTCTTCGAGGGCTGGGTTTACCCTGAAGTGTGCTTCTGCGGCAGATTTCCGACAACTTGGACACTGCGGTTCTCTCACAATGTGTTCTCGTATGCACTAGTGGAGCACCTCTCAGCCTAGTCACGTCAGAAAGGATGTCGTTGTTGCGCACCAACGAACAGAAGCAATGACCACATGCAAGTGAGATGGGTGCGTCGAAAAACTCGCCACATATGGTGCATCGAAAGCTGGCATCTAGTTGACGCAGATCAGCTGCGGCGAAGTCGGTTGGGTCTGGTATGGCCTGCGCGAGGAGTGCTCGTACATTGTTCGTGGACATGGCGAGAGAAAATACAACACAGGAGGTGAGACGCGTTCTGTGACATCGTGACCGGACGCGGTCTGTCACACGACGCATTAGCACCGAGAACCCAGAATAAGATAAGATGCAATGATGGTACAATGCCACGACTCGATAAAGTGTTTAAAGTGTTCATACATTTCCCTCGAAATCATATTGTTCTCGCATATCTTCCGTCGCGGCAACTCCACGAAGCAGGGGATCCAGGGAAGCCAGCTCATCCTTGATGCCGTTCCGCGCGACCGTATCAAGTTCTTTCAATAGAATGGACGTTATTTTCTGTGGGGCGTCAACCGTCCGAGTCAGCAGGGTAGCCGTCGTCAAACTCACCTTGAATTTCGTGTCCACTTTCAGCAAGGTATCGCCCAACCCCGCTGTCCAGCTTGGAGGCGGGCTCCCTATGCCGGTTCCGTAATTCTGGCCGGGAACTGGGGCATTTGCAATTCCCCACAAACTACCATCAGTCTCTTCCAAGGGCTTTGGAGTCACGTCTTGACTTGAGAATAAATACGACACCCCTGGATGCGGCGCGAGCAGTCCCAGTGGCCCCATCATATGCTGACCAGAATTCGAGAACGCAGAGGGACCGAGAATACGGGAAATCTTATTGTACACCTCAGAAAGCACGTCAAGAAGGGACAGTAACGTTTGGTGGTAATCCAGGAGAAAGGGCTGTCAGAGATGAATTAGATGTAAATCATTCACCGTGGGTCCGACGCACTATATGGGGTGAAACAAGGTAGGAGGCTTCGGACCCGTCCGAGCATGGCACAGTGTATTCGGCAAATCCGCCTCCAGCTTGTCGTTTTGCCACTTTGGACCGGAATAAGCGCTGCAGTATGGTCAGATAGCTGTTGTGGTGATATAGTGGATGTACCGTACATATTTTGGTTTGTCGGGCTCTTCTTTGGCTTGGTCATATTCGTTCATAGTGTTGAGCAAACCGCGAAGGTAGTCATGCGCTTGGGGAATGTCCAGCAGGTTGGAAAGAGACATTGCCAGGACGGCAAAGCGGTTGGTCCTACGATATTTCGCGAGCGACGGTCAATAAAGCCGCAGACAAGTAACTATCGTACACACCGTTTCTTCATAGCGGCGTTATTGAACACCCTATCAAGTTCGCTCCGAGACATTATGATCGTATGGAACCAGTGACTCCGGCTGAACTGTGAACTCGACACAAATCACTTGTTCAAAGAGGGATCGACACACCCTTCGTGTACGTTGCGCATGTAGGTCAGAGTGATGATTCGCTTCTGGATCAGATCCCGGAGATACTCGACGGAGGTCCCTTGGGGGATGGCGGGTGCACCGTTTGCAACCAATGTGGTTGTCGACGACAGCGTGTCCGAGTGCACGGATTGGCCATCCCACTCTCTTCCTGGGGTAACGCTCGCAGTCGGCGTTTGTACCGCTGTGACATAGGCTGCGCCGGTAGCGGAGGAGATGCTGCCTCCGGGAGTTGGACTGCTAGCTGGAGGCTTGAATGAGGACAGCAAGTTTTGCGCGGAGCTCTTTCTGCGCATCGTTGGACGGGGAATGTCAGACATTGGTGGACTTGAGAGAGAGATAGCAGCCGGGAAACCAGCCATGCGTCGGTTGCGAGCGGGAAAGGACAAGCTTGCCAGCGGACTCAAAGGCACCAATCCTGATAAATGTCCGAATTTGGGTCATGTAGAGACGTTGTCTGACTTTTCATAATTCCATCTTCAAGCTTCTCGCTCATCAATCCATCCGATGGACCCATCCGACATTGCGAAGCAGTTCACGGATTATTACTATACTACATTCGACACCGATCGGTCCCAGCTGGTTCCCCTATATGTATGTCCATCGAACGAGAACAACGCGATCCGGGTTGATCTGACGACTGTGCAGCGCCAAGGGTCAATGCTCACATTCGAGAAAGACCAAACTTTAGGAGTAAACGCCATCATCGGGAAACTCACCGTATCTATTTGCTTTTCTTTTAGGTCCTCCATTGATGCTGATCATGTCCTAGTCACTGCCTTTCACCAAGGTTCGACACAACGTGTCGACTATCGACGCGCAGCCTTCTGTGTATCCTGGGGCTCTCATCGTCAGCGTGACTGGTTACTTGGTGGTATGTCGGTTTGTTCATACTTCTACCCCAGCTTACCCGAAACAGGTCGACGATGAACCCAATCCTCTCAACTTCAGCCAAGTATTCCAGCTGGTCAACGAGGGCGGCACTTATTATGTGTACGTATCTTGGTTGGTTATCAATGGGTACCAAGATGACTGACGCATTTTGCCAGCTTCAACGACATCTTCCGTCTTAATGTCGGTTAATTTGGTGGTTTCCACATCCTTCGATTACAGTAGAAGAGCCAAAGACATTGTCAAGAGAAGATAGCGTGTGTGTATCTTACCCCAAATGATCATATGTTCGCAGGTCTAGTGATCGGACTAAACTTTTTTTATCGCCTGAGCGCGGTCTCATCCCAATGTTCGTCGCATGTACGCGAGCCCACCCCGATGCAGCGGTCAAAGAAGATCTAGACCAACTCTACAAGAAGTGAAACGCAAAGATAATCTAACACATATCGCGTCGCATGAATGCCGACCCAAACATGTTATACTTCACTTGCATAGTTCATTCCAGTAGCCTGAGTGCCGGCGGTCAAGCAAGGACGAGGAAGTGGAAGAGAGGACACTTACTCGGGATGACCTGGCTTTCCTGAATGGCTGCCTCAGACGGAGCTTCTGCCATGACAGCGGCAAATCCACTGAACAACAGCAGGATCAGCAACGACGGAAGCCCCAATCGATCGGCGTTCAAAGCAACATACTTGTGCAAGTGGAAGTTCGTGTGACTGCGAAAACATTCGTCGGGTTCAGTGAATTAGAATGTTTGTACAGTGGGAGTAGTTCACCAGTGTATGAACCATGGACCGGGGTTATCGGTGACGAAGCGAATTGTCACGTTATCCATGATTGCTTGGGACCCGATGGAAATGGTGTCCCTCCTGACGGGGTTCATAAAGTTGAAGTTCTGGCTTCCAGGAGCTCTGATGACATCGAATACGTGCTATAGGTCACAATCAACCCAACGGTTGGCACGAAAATTTACTCGAGAGCACGGTGAAGATGACTCACGCCGTGAAGGTGAAGCGCATGCTGTCGAGTGATACCTTTGTAAGTTGACGTCAAAGAAGTGTGACGAACACTCACGGGTCCGCCGAGTGCGCCGCCTTCTGTAAGTTCAGTGGCAGGAACACTGATCTCGATCACCTTACCACGCGGAAGGTCGTAAACACTGCCACTTGGGAGCAGCTGCGACGGGTGCCGAGCACCATGCAGGATTTGTAAGAGTACGGGCAATGGCGGATCCAAGTAGGTTACTCCATTGATCGTATAACGGTTGTCTGCAAGTCCGGGAACAAGATTAATGTTCACATCTGCTTTGCCTGGCTCTGGGACACCAGGCGCGCCAGGCTCGATCAGTGGGTGAATATCGCTCTCGTCGTAGGGAAGCACATATGGTCCGTGCTCTGTTGTCGGTTCTTGCTCTGGCGCATCGCTATACCTTAGGATGGCAGAGCTTTGCCCGCCATCGAACGTTTGGTTGGGATGGTTCGGTAGTGCACGGATCCAATAATTTCCCAAGGTTTGGTTGGCGGTTACTACCACGGAATAGCGTTGGCCGGCGAATACTGGCAGCGAATCGACAACTAGGGGTTCCGTCGCAACACCGTCTGTTTCAATAACTGTCATCACATGCCCATCGATGGTGAAATTGAACCACGGGTCGCACGAAGCCCCAATGATGCGGAAGCGATATCGTTTGCTCTGCTCGACGTTGATGATGCTAAGCGGGGACATCGGCCCACCAGCATACCGTCCACGACCGTTTATCAGCGTGGAATTCGCTATATATGGAGGCAGGTACATTCGCGGACTGGGTATATGATACCTGTAAAACGTGAGCTTGGCATCCAAAAGGGTCACATCGCGTACCAGTCGGCAAGGGTGATAACAGTGTTCTCTGGTGAGTCAATGAGCATCTCGTTCTAAACTCTCGCAGATGAAACACGTACCATTATCAACATCATACAGATGTTTATGCGGGTCTTCGGGATCATATATTACCAGTGGTCCTCTGAGACCATCACAATACTGAGATGAAAGATGTGAGTGGTACCAGTATGTCCCAGATTGAGTTTGTGCATTGAATTGGTGCAAAAAGCTTTTGTGCGGCTTGATGGGACATTGTGTAACCCCCGTAACGCCATCAGCCCAGTTAGACTTTTTCTGGTAAATACCATGCCAGTGCTGTCGAAGTTTCAGAGCCAAACGTAGAGGTATATTTCAGACACACGAACAAGACTCGTAGACGTATCCATTGTGGTGTCATGAAGGTAGTTTACCACGTTGATTTTGAAGTCGTCACCCTGAAGGAACATCAGAACCAGCAATTCATGACGTCACAAGACCTCACTTTCTCAGCAATAATCAACGGGCCCGGAAAGGTTCCCCCAGCGAGTACAGTCCTTGAGGATGTCAGTACAAGACAGTAAGCCAAGTTAACGCGACTCAACGATCGAGGAAAACCATCAGGAGCGATAACCTTATTGACGATGTTCAACTGCGCGACGGGAGCGAGAAGACGAAGTTCATTCTTGAGCGAGGTCCTCTCTTGCTGGAACTCCGGAGTGGCAAAGACCGATGGTATCAATGAGTAGACCAGACTGAACGCAAGAGCACAGAAGGGAGTAGTGCGCATGCTCATGCTCATGCTGGCACGTATGGGTATTGTCACTATTGTGACAAGAACTTGCCAGCGACGAACGAGCTTATGAGTGGATGTGAATCTCCGCTCTCATACCAAGTAGGGGAAGGATAGTTGAGGTAAACATCACTCACCCGGATCACGAGCATCGGTCACCTACGTATGCGAGAGGTCGATGTATTGACCGATTTCGTACCGATGAGGAGAGAGCCAGAATTCCATCGTTCGAGACCATCAGATCCGTACCACCTTTGATAAGTGGTTCACGATCATTCGGTCAAATCGAAATACTAACGCGAGTTTTTCATGATGGGGTGTCTACCTATCTTCAACAGGTGTGGTCCAAAGGCTTCCATTAACTCATCGGGAATAGTGTTGAACCGGAAATTGCCCCATTAGGATGGCGATATGATTGTGTGAGTTAGGGAGATGCGTATATCTACGTAAATCAGCCCTCAATGTCGAGCCAATTGACAGATTAACCAAGAGAACATATTGCTACTCACAACACGACTTAACCTTCCTGGATTTCACCAGATTTGAAAGTCGCGGAAAAACAGAGCCTATAGATTAGATTGACACGACCTTACTCTTACCCCAAAAATATTAACTTACAACGACAATCCCTCCCACCTTCTCTTCAAACCGTCGTCCAACTTGAACGTCTACAGGCAAGTTGTGTCTTGGCTATCCGTCACTCTTTTGCGGGACTACATCAGATTCACTGCAATACCATCGAGGCTATAAAATATGTCAACACCCAAAAATAAAAACATGAGGGCGGACTCACCGAGAGAGTTTCATTTGCACGCGTGGTGGTCGGTATACATAGGTCCTTCTGAGTGAGAACCGACGTACCAGCAGAAGACTGCATTAGCAGCCGCATAGCCGACTTAAGAATGACCACTGATCCCACCGGGGCCGTCGTGGACTGATCGTCTAGAAGGCCATCCAGGTTAGTAAAGATGGTACTTTCATCTCTACCATGAGTATCAAGCCTGCATCCAAGGGTTATCAGCCGCCAAGCATTTTTGTTCCGTCAAGGAGGGTTGGTGTACTGAATGTAATTTAACACAGTACGGTCGGTGGAGTTCTCCGAAAGAATTGCAGGGGACGCCACTCCATCCGCCTCGCGAGGCGGAGCAGCTCAAAAGCCCGTCGGGGTACCTATCATATGCTGCGTTCGTTGCAAACATCGAAACGCAGTTGAGCAAGTGCCCGCGTGCTGGCTACATATCACGAAGGCTAGACAGGCTCAGAGTCTGGAAAGAAGACAGCTATTCTCAAAGTTAATAGATGAGCCCGATATATGTGTCAGGAAAAACGAAAGAAAATACTAGCTAGCCTACGTGACCTTGCATCCCACTGCACCAGTATGTTGTGCCGTTCTGGTGGGAACCGAATGAGGTGATTATCACCTATACGGTCGTAATTTCCATTTCCCTAGTACTTCTTGCATTCTCCCGTACGTACAGTCAGACGAACAATGGTGAAAGATCTACTCTGTTGAGGCGCAATGCTATATAGTTGATGCGCACACATCGGACGGGCATCTGAATCGACAAAGCAGGATATCGTGCATACTACATATCTGAGAACATTACATGATGATAATCCAAGCACATACGTACGATAAGTGGAAGGTCCGTTATATTGTATGGTATTACAAAAGTAGCTCAGCTCTACGCCTAAATTCACTGAAATAAAGAATTGCCAGCTGCCCAGGACCAGGACGCACTCGCTCGACGGGATGAAATCCTGAAATGCCTCAGGGTCGTCCATTTCGAAGGATCGATCATGTCCTGCACCTCAGGCGTGAGATCCTGCCAACCAAGAATCAAATTCAACTGGAGGGTGTCAACGCCTGCCTCAGCCAACGTCCGAACTGCATGGAGGAACGATTCGAGACCAGCTTGATCATGGCATGGCAGAGGATGTTGTATTTTGAGCGTTCTAAACACGCCCCGATACTTGTCCGCGAGGAGCAGGAGGAGCTGAGCATACTGATTCAAGGCGTCTCCGCTACGTTCACTTTGGGAAGCAATCACCAACTCCTGAAGTACAGGACTTGAGAGCAGTCGAATAAACTCGATGGCGTGGGGTGGAGAACCATCAATGGTCAATTTCTTCAGCGAGGGGAAGACGGGGGATATTGGCTGGAGACGAGGATCTGGCCAGCGTACAAAACGTAGATCAAGCTCCCATATGGCGGATGCAGAGAGTGCATGACAGTATTTGTGCAGGACGTTTGGGCCAAGGGGGCTGGGTTTGATGGTGATTTTTTGCAGTTGTTGAAATGGAAGTGGAGTGAGGCTATGCAAGGGTTCCTTTGGGCTCCCCTCGAAATGGATATGTTCAATACAAGGGGCGTCTAGAAACAACCGATTCATGACAGAACTCCAGAGGACAGCTTCAATCTGTGGAGCCATGACATTGGCCCAGCTAAATGTGACAGAACGAAGAGAAGAGGGAAACATTCTGAAGTGCGGATTTGGAACACTCTTCGCGTGAAATGCAAAGGTGGTGAGGTTCGGGAAGAGCTCAATGTTTGGACGAATATCGGTGAGTTGTTTGTAAATGGAGGAGTACACGCGGTGAGGGTTCATGGTCACGGTTTTCGCGTATAAACGCCGAGCCCGTCGAGCGTAATTGTCGAACGTTGCCCACTTCTCCGGAGGTAGATTCGAGACAATGGAGCGGTCAAATTGAAAGAAAGAGTTTTCCTGAAAGTAAAGTATAACGTCAGGTCTTGACAAACACTGCATCAGTCCCTCCAGACATACATCGAGGGTCAACTCCTTCGGCAACAGGGAGATAAAGGGTTCCAGGGAGTCATTAAGTGCCCATAGACGGTCGAGTGCTGGCTCAGCAATCCCTTTACAAGTGAAGGCGAGGTGGCTCATACTACGTCTGTCGTTGACGAGCTCGTCCATGATCATCTCCAAGACCTCGGCGATGTAAAGAGCGCGATTCGAGGGAACACAGGCATGGTTTGCTAGGGAGCTGAGGCGAGATGTAGTTTCTTCGATCGGGACACTGAACATGGCTGCGAAAGACAAGGCTAATTGTGGGCCTCGTCCAACCTGTTTCACCCTTATACGTGACGTAAGGGTAACGCGATGTACCGAGGGCCCGGGCTGGTGCTGCGGTCTCCTCGAAAAGCAACCTGTTGATCATTCTGGTGAATGCAGTCAGAAAGTGGGTCGCATCGTCGACCAAGATCAACTTAAACTATGCAGACTGTGGTCAGGATTTCGGCTGGAACCGGTCAGTGAGAACTGGAGTTCCGAGATGGGTTTGTGACGGTGGCTGTGCTCGCAGCTCTAATCGCGTGTTTCTAGCAGCGCAAAGACTGCGCGCGTTCTCCTTGCCTTTTTACTTTCATATCACCGTCCATGTCGTCCACAATGCCCACGGGATTCGGTCAAGAAATCGTATCTGTCGTGAACAAACTTCAAGATGTGTTCAGCACAGTTGGATCATCAGGATCCCAAATAGACCTTCCCCAAATCTGCGTACTCGGTAGTCAAAGTAGCGGCAAGAGTAGTGTACTCGAGGTATGCAGTGCCGTCTACTGCGTTGCGGTCAAATAATTCATCATTTCCACCCTTTCAAGAACATCGTCGGACGAGATTTTTTGCCTCGCGGCACTGGTATCGTGACACGACGACCACTCGTGCTGCAGCTCATTCACCGCCCTGCCACCCCTCCACAACCGAATGGTCTCTCATGTACGTTTCAAGTGAAACTCGAGGCTTCCTTGATCTCAAAAATTACTTTCGGAAGCACAACTTGCAGGCTCAGACCAGCAAGCCAACGAAGCGGAATGGGGAGAATTCTTGCATCTGCCTGGCGAGAAATTCTATGACTTCAACAAAATTCGTGCAGAGATCATTCGTGACACAGATGCAAAGACGGGCCGTAACGCTGGTATTTCCCCACAACCCATCAACCTGCGCATATTCTCGCCCAACGTGCTGACGCTTACCCTTGTCGACTTGCCTGGTCTAACAAAGGTGCCTGTCGGAGACCAGCCAAAAGACATCGAAAAACAAATCAAGGAGATGCTATTGAAGTACATATCGCGGCCCGCTTGTATAATCCTTGCTGTCACAGCGGCCAACACCGACCTAGCGAACTCGGATGGTCTCAAGTTGGCTCGTGAAGTTGATCCGGAGGGTACTCGGACAATTGGTGTTCTTACCAAGGTTGATTTAATGTGTGTTGTTCGACTCACTCTCATATGGCAGAAATCTCATTGCTATATCCAGGGACCAAGGGACAGATGTCGTCGATATTCTTGCGGGCCGCGTCATTCCACTTAGACTCGGTTATGTACCAGTTGTGAACCGCGGGCAACGGGATATTGACAACTCCAAGTCTATCAGTGCTGCTCTGGAAGCAGAGCGCAATTTCTTTGAGATGCACCCTTCCTACAAGGGCAAATCTCAATATTGCGGAACACCTTTCCTCGCCCGCAAGCTCAATATGGTCCGTTCACGATTGTTGTTCCCTCCATATCACAGGTTGATGGATTATTTCAGATCCTCATGCAACACATTCGCAACACCCTCCCAGACATCAAAGCACGAATAACACAGCAACTTCAAAAGTACAACGCCGAGCTTGCAAGCCTTGGTGGACCACTGGGTGATGGTTCAGGAGGCAACGTCGTTCTGGCTGTCATCACCGAATTCACGAACGAATTTCGCACTGTGATTGATGGTAACACAAATGATCTCTCTTTGAACGAACTCAGTGGAGGCGCGCGTATCAGCTTCGTATTCCATGAATTGTTCAACAGTGGTGTGAAGAACATTGATCCGTTCGATCAAGTAAAGGATGGTGATATCAGGACGATTCTGTACAACTCCTCCGTAAGTGGCCGCCACGAACACTTGATTGTCTGGCATTTGACAAGTACGTAGGGCTCAACGCCATCATTGTTTGTTGGTACCCAAGCCTTCGAGGTCATTGTCAAGCAGCAAATTAAACGACTTGAAGAACCTGGCTTGAAATGCTGTCAACTGGTATACGATGAGCTTATCCGAATCCTTGGACAGCTTCTCCAAAAGATTGTATGTCCTTGTTCTCGGATACAGGACAGGCTGACCACATGTCCGTATACAGCAAGCATTCAGACGCTTCCCTGCTCTCAGAGAACGTTTCAACGCTGTTGTTGTGAACTTCTTCAAGAACTCCATGAACCCAACGACCAAGCTTGTGATCGATATGGTCGCGTGCGTACAATTCCACCATTCGCAGAGAGTTCAGACGTAGTTAACTACAACTTCATTATAGCATGCAAGCATGCTACGTCAACACAACTCATCCCGACTTCCTTGGAGGCCATAAGGCAAATTATTTTCGAGCAGGTTCAACCCGCCCGTCACTGACTCCTCTCATTTGGGCAGGCCATGGGCATAATCCAGGAACGTCTCAATGCCAACAAGCCCCCTCCGCCCGCACCTGATCCGAAGAGCAGCAAGCTTGCGCCTGGCCAAATCAATGGCGGTCGTGATCTCGATGTCGACCCCAAGAAGGATGAGCCAAGCTTTTTCGGTTCATTCTTCTCGACGGCGAAGAAGGGACAACCGAGGAAAGCGGGCCCGGTCATGGAATCGGTAGGCACTGTCCGAGATGACGTGTTTGCTTAACTCAGTTAACATCCGTTCATCCCGTAGCCACCTGCGATAATCAGACCCCAATCGGCATTGAGTGAGCGAGAAACAATGGAGACTGAGGTTATCAGTAAGTTGCCCAGCCTATCCATGCCTAGATCACGTTCATACGATATATCGCCGTAGAGCTCCTCATCCACTCCTATTTCAACATAGTTAAGCGGGAGATGATTGATATGGTCCCGAAAGCGATCGTGCTCACGCTCGTGAACCACGCCAAGGAGAATCTGCAACGGGAGTTGCTGCAAGAACTCTACAAACCTGACGTCCTGGACGAACTGATGAAGGAGAGCGAGTTCGTGGTCAACAG
Organism: Boletus huronensis; assembly: GCA_038093155.1. Classification (NCBI taxonomy): domain Eukaryota; kingdom Fungi; phylum Basidiomycota; class Agaricomycetes; order Boletales; family Boletaceae; genus Boletus; species Boletus huronensis. Next base: position 96,718 of record JBBPRS010000020.1, on the reverse strand, counting down.
GAGGAAGGAAGTCGTAGGCATGGTGACCGCACTGAACAAGGCTGAGGAGTAAGTAATAGATTGACCCCCTTCGAAGTGGAGAATTGATCATTTGCGCCTTTACAGGATCGTTGCTGGTGTCTAGATGTGTGTGTGGTACATTCGTGTCTTGAGTTAGTGTAATACCCTCCTGCATACATGCCTCCTACTTGGTGTGTGATTAGATCATTTATTCATCTCTTCATCATGATCCCAGTCGAACGGCGGCGGCACTCCGCAGGGTAGTAGCCGATGCATGACGCATCGTCGTATTTTATGGGATCGTGATCCGCTGGACCGCGATATGTGTCCTGGGACGATCTTCCTTCCGACTCTAGTCACTTAGGTGATGGCAACTTCATTGTTTTGCAGACATGATTGTGACGATCGCATCGACAAGTCTTCAAGTCGTCTGACAGTAAAATCGTAGTTTGTAACACGTTGTATCTGGCAATTTTGGGTTTCCAGCACACGACCCGGAGAGATGCATGCTCGTTCCACTTGCAACTCTACGGAAAATAAACATTATATGAGTCTAATTATGGAGCAATTAACGGTGAGTATACCATGCTAATTAGGTAAATGTTATGTGGAGCCGAAGGAGGTTTGGCGACACTTGATTTGGCAAAGGGCTGGTCAGGGCCGTCAGCGAAACAATATGTGGGGAGGTACATAAGCGGATACGAAACATATCCCCTCCTATTTCCCTCCCCCACCCCCACCACAACCACAAGTCACAACACTGTCCACCATGGCTGAAGGCTCCTGGACAGACGACATTTCGCTCAAGGTTCGTCTCATAGCTACCCGTGTCAGAATCCCAACCGTACATCCTGCTCCAGCTCCTCAACGTCGTGGTGTACTTCGCTTTCCTCGGCTCCAACGTCTACACCATCGCAGCCCCGCATGACATTTACTACTCTGGAAAAGAAACATACATTACTCCTGCTCCTTGGACATTCTTGATTTGGTGTGTCTATTTATTCCTCCTGCGTTGCCACCTTTTCATTCGTCGGACTAGGACCCTTATTCACCTACTCCTTCTCGGAACAATTGTCTACCAGTTCACCGCAGCTGGGAAGAAAGTCATCATCGATGGCGTCGCATGGCGGTTCGCCTTGCTCGGTGTCCTCAATGCAATTTACGTCAACCTCTGGGCGGCGCACCACTACGTCGTGGCCTTTATCTTTGCGCTCTTCGTCAGCAGCACTGTTTCGGTGAGTTTTCTTGCCTGCTCGCGTACTTTCCGTCTTCCATTCTTCATTTGGGATGAGGCGCCGGCATTTTTGATGCCGCGCATCTTTTGGTTACATCATATTTTGCGGACATGATCACAAGTTACTAACCCTCTTGCAAACTCTGGTCAGCATATCTACTACATCATCAAGAAGCAGCATGCGCCGTCGAACACGGGTGACGAAATATTCGTGCACCTTCCTTTTTCGCTCTGGCACGGATGGACCACCGTTTTGGTAGTTCTCACTGCCTTCGAGGCTTTTGGTGTCAATGCGCTCAGCGAAACTGCCGGTGTCTGGACCAAGGTTTTCGTCTTCCTTGCTCTGTGAGTCAACTACCTTGTGAATATCCAATCGCAGCTCACTCATGTGGTGCGCCTTGTTACACAGCTTCTTCCTTGAGGGCATTGCCGCAGCTTATGCTTTCACTTCCGTTGAGGGTGACTTGCCGGCATCTATCGCCGTCATGTGGTCCCTCTTTGGCATCTTCGCCCAGCAAGCAGACCCCTTTGTACACTGGAGTTCTCTCGCCTTCGCCATCCTGAGCGCGTTCTGCGTGGTCAAGGGCATCTGGGGGCTGTACGGGAGGTTCACGCCCGTCGCTGTGGTTCTTATCTCGGACGAGGAGCGTGCACCGCTGATTCCTGGGAACTGAGCATGCGGTTTGCTTGGAATCCGGATGGACATTTGCCGGAGTCTAAAATAAAGAAATCACGGTCTTGCTTTCATTTCTTCTTTCAAAGTAAGTTTGCTTCAGCTTTATGAACAGTGTGTGGGCATACTGTATCTCTTTTCTCTTTCTTGTATGGTAATTTACAATGTATGTTGACCCTCTGTTGTCTGTTGAAGACATATTGATGAGTGACGTAAGGCTGATTATCAGATTTTTTGGCGTGAGAAGATTGCGGATAAAATTGGTCTTTCTAGAACATTCGTAATCCGCAGCTCGCGATCAGCTACTCGACTGCCCAAGGACAATTGACAATGTAGCCCTCAGGAAAGCAAGCGGGATCAAGGAATGTCAAGAGACAAATGAAGAGCCAAAAGAAGAACAAGAATGAAAGAAAATGCACGGATCATAGCGTGACTTGAGATGGTGGAAGCAAACAAGAAAGCGATGACAACAGGTTCTGATTGTAATCATGAGCGGAGTTTGAAATCAAACCAGCTATATAAGGGGGATGCTCTCCCGACAACTTGCTCCCATTTTCACCCACGCCTGTTTTCCCACGCTCTCTTTTACCCCGACCTCCACGTCAGATTTTCGAGAAAATGTCGTTTGCACTCCCCGCGCGCCAGGTAACTTTTGGCAGGTCGGCCGCTCCCTATCAGCCCCCGCAGGCATCGCAGCCCCCGAATGGACTCGCCCTTCCTGGTCCCAGTTCTTTCAGTTTGCCTGGACCGTCGGGTCTCGCTTTACCGGGGCCATCGCCATTGTCGCAGTCCCATACTCCACCGCCAGCTGCACCAGCACCCCTCGGGCCCACGTCGCAGCCGAATCTAACCACGACGGCGAGCAAGGACGCTCCTTCCCCTACCGTCGCTGGCCCTTCGACGCCGCCCGCTCTCGCCGTCCCTGCTACACCCGCGCCATTGACACTCGAGCAGCAGCACATTACCGCTGTCGAGGGCATCGTCCCCACACTTCAAAACATTGTCGCGACGGTCAATCTTGATTGTCGGTTAGACCTTAAGACGATTGCCCTACATGCCCGGAACGCAGAGTATAATCCCAAGGTTGGTATTACAACTTTAATTCGCATATTTGTGCACGCCGATGCGCTTTTGCACATTAGCGTTTCGCCGCCGTCATCATGCGCATTCGTGAACCCAAGACCACCGCCCTCATCTTCGCATCGGGTAAGATGGTCGTCACGGGTGCGAAGAGCGAAGATGATTCGAGGCTGGCGTCGCGCAAATATGCTCGTATTGTGCAGAAGCTCGGCTTCGATGCCAAGTTTGCAGAGTTCAAGATCCAGAATATCGTTGGTAGCTGTGACGTCAAGTTCCCGATAAGATTAGAGGGTCTTGCGTACAGCCACGGGCAGTTCAGCAGCTACGAACCTGAGGTATGTGTCATTGGATTGGTCGTCGTGGACGAATAGTGATCGTCGGAGCAGCTCTTCCCCGGCCTCATCTACCGCATGCTCAAACCGAAGGTCGTCTTGTTGATCTTTGTTTCCGGCAAAATAGTTTTGACTGGTGCCAAAGTCAGTGTTGATACTTTGTTCTCTTTTATGTCTCTCACAATCATTCTCTTTTCGTCACATAGGTTAGAGAAGAGATTTATACGGCATTCAACACCATTTATACAGTGCTGTGCGAGTTCAGGAAACCGTGACCTCGTCGACTGCATAGCGGTGTTGCGTCTACTTCTACCTTGTCCTTTCCCTTTCATTTACCTTATCACACCATCGGATCGCAAACGCCACAACCGCTTGTCGACGACGACACTCACTTGACACGCCCGTCATCGGCTGTTGGCATGCGGGGCGGGCCACACAAAAAAATTGCTACCATTACCGAGGGTCATGGCCGGGGAGCAGACGTAGTGCACGGACATTTCCCATCCTTCCCTCTCCACTCAATAATCCGCATACACGTACAATTCAATTGACTTCTTCTGCATGATATCATTATCGATGTTGACATTGGCATTCATAAAATAAAAGGGTTTTCAAGAGTAGCTTATGTAGATGGTAGCTGAAGTGGTGAATACCGATGAATCATTAATCATTGACGCTTGTCCGAGTCAGAGGCCGTGTGGCAGCGATCATCGTGACTCGGTCACTGATCTACACAACCATCCACCTCTTACAGCCGGATTATCGCGCAAAAAGCACCAGCATGTCCGACGCAGTGTCAAAGGATCGATCTCCAGTAGATTCACTTGCTGCAGCTCTGAATGGGGCGACAATCTCATCGTGAGGTTCACGCCCGTGCCATCTAGCACTACACATTGATCATCTTCTTCAGACCCCAACCCGACGGCGCCGCAATCGTCCCTGGTACTGCACTAGACGTCAAACCAGCCGACCCGTCTGTGACGCACGAGCAGGTCGTCACCCCATGGGATGTCCAGGGTTCCGTTTCTGCGGACGGGAAACAGCTCGCGATCGACTACGACAAATTGATCGATCAGTTCGGGACACGCCGTGTCGACGCTGCGCTGCTAGAACGATTCGAGAAACTAACGGGGCACAAACCACACCCGCTCTTGCGAAGAGGAATGTTCTTTTCCCATCGGTCCGTCTCCGTTGAATTTTTTTTTTGGCCATGTGGGTTCAAGCTTGAGGACGTGATGTTGATGTTGTTCCCCCCCTTGTTTGCTTTTGAGTAGGGACTTTGATCGAATCTTGGATCGGTACGAGCAGGGGAAGCCGTTTTTCTTGTATACCGGTCGGGGACCGAGCAGTGATAGCGTGCATATCGGGCACATGATCCCGTTCGTATTTACAAAGTAGGTCTCCTTGGGCCACCTCGTCCTCTTGTTCTCATCCCAGAACAGGTGGTTGCAGGATGTCTTTGACGTCCCACTGGTCATACAACTCACAGGCGAGTTCCCACTCTCGTCCAACAGATCGAGACTTAGTTGTTTACTCTGATTCAGACGACGAGAAATTCTTGTTCAAGCACGAGCTCAAGGTAGAGGATGTACGGAGGTTCTGTCGAAGCAATGCCAAAGACATTATCGCCGTCGGCTTCAATCTCCAGAAAACGTTCATATTTAGCGACCTCGACTTTGTCGGCGGCGTTTTCTACCACAACGTCGTAAAGATATCCCGTCAGATTTCCTATAATCAGTCCAAGGCCACGTTCGGTTTCAACGACTCGTGAGTCTTGGATCGTTCGCGTCCTTTTTTAAAAAAAAGGCGGTGTTTTTTTTGGGAGGCTAAGATACGATCGTTTTACGTTAGAGACAACATTGGCAAGGTACACTTTTGTTCCATCCAAGCCGCACCCTCGTTCTCCAACTCCTTTCCACAAATCTTTGGCGAAGTGAGCAATATCCCTTGCCTTATTCCCTGTGCCATCGACCAGGACCCCTACTTTCGACTCACGCGAGACGTCGCTCAAAAACTCAAGTACCCAAAACCCGCTCTGATCCACTCGCGATTCTTCCCCGCCCTCCAAGGACCCCAGACGAAGATGAGCGCCTCGGATCCCAACTCGAGTATCTTCATGAGCGATACCCCGAACCAGATCAAGAACAAGATCAATAAACATGGGTTCTCTGGCGGGCGGGAGACGGAGGAGGAGCATAGAAAGTACGGAGGCGACACAGAGGTGGACGTTGCGTACCAGTATCTGAGCTTCTTTTTGGACGAGGAGGAGGAGTTGAAGACGCTGGGCGAGGTGAGCGTTTGGAATCTGTGTTTCTGGGGGGTGGACGCGTGTCTCATGAACTGGCGGGACGGTGACTGTTGTTGCGTCAGGATTATCGCGCGGGCCGACTGCTCACTGGACAATTGAAGGCAAGGTGTATTCAGATGCTCCAGGCGTTCGTCAAAGATTTTCAAGAGGTGTGCAAAATACCCTGTCTTGATCAGATCTTAGAATGGGTACTCATGCATCTCGCAGAGAAAGGCCAAGGTCACGGAGGCAGACGTGGACGCCTTTATGGACGCTACGCGTAAGATCGATCCATCTTTCGGCAAGCCACCAGCCCAGGCTTGATACCCGAGATCCGGAGAATCTCTCTGGCGATCGGGCGGGCGGGCGTGAGTGAGTATAAAGCATAGAGGACCATGAAATTGTAAGTATCTGTGCGTATCGTTACATGTGAAGAGAGCAAAGAGATGAGGAGCTACATTTGGGTAAATTAACCTGTAAAGATTGTCGGACCCATTAACGAACTCATATAACTATCAAAAGTGTCATGACCACACGCAGCTCAACGTCTGCGCGAATTTAAAATGATATAAATCACACTCTCCCCGACCGTGAACGCACATGCCACACTCGCTTAAGCCACCCGTGGCTAAGCTTCATGCTAGGCAGGGCACTGAACCCAGGTATCGCCTCGATGTGCTCCGTCTGACCTTTCCCATTCAGGATATCGATGCTGTGCTTGACGTTCGCTTGAGGATTGACATGCGTCATGTCACTGCTGTCTGTGTCCTTGGTCCAGTAGAACGGCAGGGTGGACACCTTGTCGTGCTCCCACGCATCGATCGCGTCGAGCGCTTTGTGGCCCCAATCAAAGGTCTCGTGCGCCGCGTGGTCGGCTGGCCCGTCGACAAACACAACGAGTTTTTCATTCTCGGGTCGGATGAAGCCCTCCCGAACACCATTCCGGATGAGGTCACGGAGTGGGTTGTAGTACCCAAAGACGTTGATGATGATCACGGCTGTTGTGGTTGATTTAGAAAGAGGACGATTACGCGGGCAAGATGAGCAAGCGCGAAGAGAAAGGATAATCAAGGCACGTCTTACGTTTATTATGGATATTAAGTTGATTCCACGTGACGACTTCGAGGATCTGGCCAATAAAAGACGTTCCGTTAGCGAGAGGCTGTGCAGGGCGCGACCGAGTGCATACCTCCTCGAAAGTGCCAAAGCCGCCAGGCAGGCCGATAAAGGCCCCTACACGTTTTGCCATTTCAATTTTACGCTCGTGCATTGAGTTGACGACGATCTATCAGTGAAACATGTCAGCGAATTCCGCAGTGTTCGGCGACGCGAGCACAGCAAGGCCTGGTCTGCACGTGTAGAGGGCAAAAATACGCACTGTTTCCGCCTAAATTACGCGATAAGAGGGTGAATGGCCGGTCAGCACGCTGGAGGGTGCTCATACTATCGTCCCTGGGTCCGAGGATCCCCAAGGATACGTACCTCGCCTCTCCGTTTTTCGTCCAACAGTTCAACGATCGAATTGGATCTTGGTTGGCCGTTGCCTTTGTCCTTCTCGCCGCCGGCAGCGAGGATCGCGTATGGGATGACTCCTGTGACTTTTCCGCCCTCGGAGTTAGCTACGGCACTAGAGACGACGCCCATGATGCCGCTGTTGCCACCTCCATATACGAGGGGTCGGTTTGCTTCTACGAGCGCATGGGCTACGGCTGTGTGTGGGAAAAGCGACGGAAACGGAATGAACGGCATGATGAGAAGAACGGCTATCGAGGGAGCGATCGAGGACTTACAGAGCGCAGCCTGCTGGAAAGCTTTTTGATGGCCAAAGGAGGCAGCACAGTATACTGCCACAGCTCGTGAGTTGGAGGGTGCGACCATGGCTAGTTCGAGCTGTTCTTTGAGGACTGGGGTTCCAGCAGGGGACAGAGGGAGGATAGGGGGAGAAAGAGAAGCTGTTGGGGCGCCGGTCTGTTGGAGGTTGGAAGGAAGGGGTAATTTGGCCATTGCTCGGGGACTTCAGACGGTATTTAAACGTACGAGGCGGTGCGAGGCTGAGGGCTGCGGTGACGACTGGCGAGTGGATCCGGGTCAATGCGGCGGGGCAAACGCGAGGCAAGATCTCGCCCCGTATTAGTACGTGGGAGTGTCTCGGCTAGCGACGGAACTCGTTCCCTTCAGCTGCTGCCAGCGTGCAGGTCGCTGACCGTCGGAGAGGCCCATCAGTAATTGAATATGGCATGCCGTCCTTCTCGATCCGTCAGCACAGCTCGAGAAATCCGTTTCAGGCTGATGGGATATGGTTCACGATGTTGTGTTCACGGCCATGAAACACGTCTGCAAATGAAATGATCCGATCCAATAATGGTCGCGTCGTTTGGTCTACACCGATTACATGCCCAGGACAGGCAGTAACCGGGATCGCCCTATTCCCCACAGTAGATCCGCGATCACCGACTGTTCCACGGATCGAGCCAATCAGTCCGACAGTAAAGGACAACAGCCGGTATTCGCGTCACCACCCCTCCTCCCCTGCCCTTCTCCCTCTAAAATTGCATTCCACGAACAAGGGAACAACACCCGCATCGATGGGATCCTCGTAGTAATCCATCAACGCCCATCCCCTTATCCGCGGGCCTTCGTCAGTGCATGCGGCCCACCGTGCGTCATCGGCTTTCGATAGAGTACGTCCCCGAAGATCATCATCGAGCGAATCACGTCGGCAATGGGCGTTATTGGAGCTCAGTTGGTCCAACAACCATTTTCCGACTCGGTCGTTCACGCCCTCGAACCCCAGACCCCACTTTGGCCACCCAAATCCACGGGCGATCACGGGAGGTAAGGCAAAGGGTATAGAAGCAGCTGACATGAAAGAGATCGAAAGGGTCAGAACCGGTGAATCGGGAGGTGGGACGAGAATTTCCGTAGACAGCGCGACCTTTTCGGGTATGGAGAAAAAGGACGGGATGCCATACCTGTTTCGTTCTAGGTGAGCGACAGACACATCATGAGTTTGCAAAGCGTAGCGTTCCGGGGTTCGGGAAGACGGACAACACGCGAACTTACCAGTCTTGGATTCGGACCAGGGTCTGGTCGCATTCCCACTGAAATCCTTCTTTTACGCTGTCTGGCCAAAGAGGTGGGCGGATCCCATTGGCACCGTTCTCCCAGCCATCGCCACCAAACCGACTGAACATGACAGCTTTGCCTCGGACCTCTCCAAGATTGGGTATTCGGTTGTCAAGGAACCACATTTGCAATCCGCCAGGGGACGCTACGATTTCTTCGTGGACTAGTTTCGGAAACGAACTTGTATCAGAATCTTCTTGTTTGATAGAGATCACAAGCGTCTCACTCGCTGTTTTAGGCGAAGTGAGGAAATTATGCATTGTGACGAGCATATCTGCGAACGGAGTAACTTCGGGGAATATCCCATGGTATGCGATGAGTCGACCATCTACGATGGAGAGCCGAATGTCGACCACCCGAATGCCTGCATGTAACTGGGTATCCAAGGGTTTATGCTGGCATTGCGAGATGGGCCAGCCGTAAAATGCCATTGTTTCGTGCGTGCCTGTGTCGACGGGGATCAGCGAAACTATCCCCAGACGAGCGGCAGAACTGACCTGGAAGCATCAGGGACGAAAGGGGTACCGAATCTGGGATGCTTGCAAGGAAGCACGAGGTATCTCTGTACGGGAACACAGCCAATATATGGTGTTTGTGGGATATCTGTTTGAGCATGGAAGTAAGCACAGCCCTGGGTAGTTCCAGTGTGAGGCTGCACACCTGATTGCGATATATGATCCAGGACAAGTCATTTTGCACTGTGACCCGTTCCCACTTTCTGTTGGATGCCAGAGTGAGTTTGATTGCGACCGAACTTGCACCGTCAATGACGTCAATGAGTTCTTTGGAACTGAAATCGTGCGAGCGTTTGGAGCACAAAAGGGATGTGCATCTGGGAGAGAACTCGGCGCTCTCGGAGAAGGGAGGGACTAGGAAGATGTGTTCGTTTTTCGAATCCTCACCAAAGTGGCAAAGGAGGCTGTCATGCGTCTGATTCGAGATTGTGAAACGCATCGCCAGGGACGAAGACACGTCTCGCTGGTTTTCCAGCTGGCTGGCACTGGCGGTGAGCGCGGTCGTTCCCATGAATGCTGCCGAGCTGGACCACAGTCGCTCACGTGATGCGACATTCGCTTCTGTGTTTTTACCTTCTCATCTGCATTCGTTGCTTTGATCAGTGGCTGGATTTACTTTACATCGAGCTAACCTAACCGAGTTCAATCACCAGGCTGAGCCTACTTTACTAGGCACAGTTAGTGGCCAGATAAAATCCATCCATTCATCCACCTCAGCTGCTCAGCCATGTCACAGCCATTTCTTTCACAGAGTCAGCCTCAAGAAATCGTTCCGGTATCTCGTACGACACGGTGCTGAGCCTCTCTGACCAGATCACCGTGCATTCAGGTCCTCACCGCATCCGTCCGCGATGTAAGATTCTTTGCCGCCCTCTTGAAGGGCATCAACTTTTCCAACGTGAGTCCCTCTGTCCAATTAATGAGCGTCTCGAATACCGCCGTGAATTCCAATTTGGATCTCCGTAACCCGCCCATTGGACCAGCGTGCATCCGTCACCCTTACCGCGGACAACGCGATGGGCATGATTGTCACCGTGGAAGAAGCGCATTGTTTACTTGGTGCGTGCTCCGGACAGCCAGCCTCCTTGCTGCTTCACGGCTGCCTCCATCGTCCTTATTCATTTTGTTATCTCTCCGATTGACGCACCGTCACTCGATCTCTACAGCAACCTCCTACATTTATCGAGATCATTTTGACGAATGGAGTTATTCGCCCGACCACTCTCGCCCCGAAAACTCGCAGCCTGTGGAGCAGATACCTGACCGTGATCCTGACTTGACAACATTTGAGATACCGCTCACCACTCTCATCGACTGCCTCGGCATCTTCGGCACAGCACATCTGTCTTCCCATTCGAGTGCCCCAAAGCCAAAGAAATGGCGCAAGGAGGGCGATGGATCCGACGAAGAGCGCGGGGATGCCAAAGGAAAAGGTCGAGGGACCCCATCCAGCAACCGACAGCAAGCCAATGCACCACACGGGTTCGAGCACTTTTTGGGGGGAGGGAATGAAAAGAGGACCAGCATGCGGCTTTCGTATGCAGGGGCCGGCCACCCGTTGACGTTATTGCTGTGAGCATCTTGCCTCGCCCTTTGTTCTTTCACCCTATCTTCCTTGGATGAGGTAATGACAAATCCACAAACTCTCTTTCCATGTCATCAGCGCGGAGGATTCCTCAGGGCCAACGACGACATGCGAAATTACGACGTTTGACCCAGAGCCCAATATAGATCTTCCCTTTGACAGCGATCAAACGCAAGTGTTTCAAGCATCTCTCGTGCGTGTTGCGTGACTGATTGCACGGATATACATTTTCCTTCCCATTCCTTCCTCGTTTATTGATTTGGTAATCGAGATAGTATGTTGAAGATTATATTCAAGGTCAGCATCATGGTGGTTTATCCGGCCTGAAGGCGTTATAAACTGATTCTTTGTCAAAATGAAATTTTGGTTGATCCACCGCGATTCAGTCCTCATCGTGGCTTCGAGATGCATTATCCGAACTCGACCCTTCCTGTGATAAAATCACTTTCATTGGCAATCCGGCTGCAGACGCTGGACAACAAAGGGGGAGTGCTGAGGGAACGGCGAGCACTTTGAACCCTCTCTTTCGTATCAAAGCATCAGGAGATTTCGGGAGCACCGAGGTGTGTGACTCTTATCATGTCTTGTATCATCTGCTGGTGGTATTCGTCCTTTTTTTGTGGCGATGGAAGAGAAAGGTGATATTAATTCCGACTCGTTGGGCTTTATAGATGGATTACGCGAACGATAAGGAGGTATTGGAGACCTTTGAATGTTCGCGGCCTGTATCGGTCAGGTAAGACGTCTTGCTTCTCCAAGCCGTGTTTATTCTCACTCGAACGATGCTGGTCGATTCACATAGTTATCGCTTTGGGCATATTTCGCACACCATTCGTGCGCTTCAAAGTTCAACAAAGACATCCTTGCGGATTGAAGCGGAAGGATTACTTAGTTTGCAGTTTTTAGTCCCTGTGCCGAAAGCCAGGGGAGGCGGAACGTCAGATTCGTTCATAGAGTTTAGGGTGCGTACGGCGGGTACTTTGGGGGATGTACTCTTACACGTGCCTTCCCAGTGCATGGCATTAGACGATGAAGTTGCATGACCAAGACCTCGGATTGTGGCTCGGTAGACAGTGGTTAATGCAGGAAAATCCAAGGTATGTATAAAAAGCGACTGAAGAACAGCCAACCGATCAGAACAAGCCATCGAAATATGCCGCTGTGCTATCCTTGGAAGTGTGTCGGACAGGTACAGTTGACAAGGGTGCTTTGGGGGCAGGTGGAGCGTAGTCAGCGATGATCGAGTCAAAGGAGGCTAGTGTTGATGGGGCTGCGGGGGTGAATGAGTATGTGTCTTTGACTTTGGAGGAAAGCGACCTGCCATGCGGTGCTGGCTTTAACTTGGCTGCAAGCCCCGATACAATGAGCTGGCGGATAGCATCGCCGTCCAAAGGCTAAAAGAACATGGTTTCTAAGTAGGTTTTTGAAGTGATTGAGCGAGACGTACCTTGGGAGGTGGCTCTGTCTTTGTGGGTGCTGCTATCTCCTTCTGCGGGGGCTTGTAGGTACCAAGAGGATTTGAAGCCCTCCCAAGATATGCGAGAACATCTCCTTTGGTCAACATGCCTCGAACGCCAGTTCCCTTGATGACTTCAGCATTGGTGACACCACCTTCGATGAGCAAACGGACGACAGATGGCATCATATGCTTGGAATGTGTCGGATGATGGGAGTGTGTCTTTGGCTCTTGGGCAGGTTCAAGTGTCGGGGACGGAGGTGGTGAGGGTGGGGATGCAGCAGAAGTCTCGGGTTTTGGCGCGACCGCTGATTTAGGCTCATCCTTCGGTGCTTCGAGGTTGGCTATGTCGTCACCTTCCTCTGCGAGGAGCGCAATAACTCTTCCGACAGACACGTTTTTAGTGCCATCTGGGGCCTGGGTGGGTGTAAGAGTACGTGCGAGCGCGGCTATGTCCCACTCAACAGACGTACCAAGATCTTTCCCAGAACACCGTCTTCCTGTGCCTCTACGTCGATTGTCGCCTTGTCCGTTTCCTGAAACGGGTAAGTGGGATGACCCGGGCGTGCACGGCTTGACCACGCACGATTTCGAGCAAGACCTCGCCAGCGGAGAAGGGTTCTCCCTCCTTTTTTTTCCAGAGGGTGATACCGCCCTCCGTCATGGTGGGTGACATGGCCGGCATCTCGAGGTTGGTAATGGCACGTCGGACGGCGGTTTGGTGCACGCCTTTACGTGTCGCTGGCGTGTGAGCGCGACGGTGGGGAAAACGGGTGGACATACATCTGCGGGGGATCGACCGGGCGACGTGGGCAGCGGTGCGAAATGACATTGCGTGGTGAGGAGCGGCTGCGATGCCCTTTGCAGTTCTCACCGGAAAGTAGGCGACCCCTCCCCTTCTAGCCGAGTAACCCCCTTAACGACCCCCCTACTCTAATGAGTCGACCCCCCCGCCACAATCCAGCACCATCCACAGTACTCGCCGTCCCACCGAAAAGGCGGGCCAACAGACGCAGACGAGCGCGTCGCGCGCGACATTGACGACAAGCCATCCCAATCTGACATTTCCTCGCCGTCGGTCTCGCTTTTACACCCCAGCGAGGATCTCCCAAACACACGACCTCGATCTCACAGTAGCATGTCCGCAGCTTTGGCAGAGTCGCTAGTAGCAGAACGCGTGGCACAGCTCGAGTAAGCCCCATCGTTCATCATTCATCTCGGGCTCCCCACTGACGTTTTACACAGCGCAATCGTACAGGGGAGAAATGCGTTTCTTCGCGAGATGTACCACATGATCCATCACAAACACAACGTTGGTGTTCTCCTCGCACTCAGCGATGAAACAGATCATGGGAACGACGATGAGGACCAGGGGTTGAAACAGTTTATGGATAGGTTCGATCTTAGCAAGAAGTGAGTGTCGCCCTCTACGCCCTTTCACTCGTCCATCAATGGCCGCTGGTTTCGTGTGTCGGGATACACTGTGTTGACTTGTACCTTGGCAGTCCAGAATCGGGCTTGATATCCAATCTATCTGACAGCGAGCTTTCCGTTCCGTTACGTTCCGAAGAAGTCAGAGAGGAAGCCAAGGAACCAGCTGCGCCTGATCTTGATTCTCCGATGTCTGAGCCCCCTGCGTCACCCACACGTGCCAAATCACCTGTGCAAAAGGAGGAGGATGAGGAGGCTGAGATCAACGACGTCGTGGAGGCTGCTACAGAAGTCGAGCTCCCCGTGTCCCATCGATCCACGCCGTCCCTCCAGCAACCCAGAGAGGCACAAGAGAAGGAGGAGGAGGAGGAGGAGGAGGAGGAAGAGGAAGAGGAAGAACAGACATTATCCCCCGACCCCCGCACCAGCGTACCTCCACCCCCTCGTTCACCATCTCGTCCTGTATCGACGTCCTCGCACCATAGTCCCGCAGTATCACGACACACTTCGCGCCTCCGGTCTCCGCCCGTGCCATCACAATCCTCTCAGCGCGTCAGCACTGAGCCCATCACCGAGACGGTGGAGATGGACACCTCGGAACCTATGGAAGACATTCGTGAAGAGTCTCCCCAATTGATGCTCCCATCTTCTTCACCCGTATTTCCACAGACAATGGAAATACACGCCGAGAGCGAGGCCACCGATGATGATGTCCTGGCCGCGGCCGCCCCCTCGCCTTCGCCCGTTCCAGAGGGACCCCCGCGTCCGATGGTAATCCACACCGCTGTCGATGTCGCATCCATTCAACCGTCTCTCCTCATACCCACGCCAACATCACCCGCCCCCGCGCTGCCTGATTTTAGCTTTGAAGAAGCCGATAGCGAAACCCTTGAAGAACCTCTACAAGCGACTCTGTCGACGGAGATTCAACATCATCACTTCAATCCTGCCTATAACCTCCCACTTCTCAAAGCACTTCCTCCCGAGTATCTCCGCAAGAGTAAATCGTCGAAACAGAAAAAGAAGGATAAAGACAAGACGGACCCCAAAGGAGGTAAGGAGGAGTGGGCACCGCTTGGATTTGCCAAGTGGGGTGCGATCATCCGTGCAAACCCGATCTATAAAAAGGTATCGAGGGCAACCAAGTGTTTGAGCACAAAAGATTGGAGTGTATGCGTATTTCCTCTCCTTTGATCGTGCGTTGAACACTTGCGGCTTTGTGCAGGTCGCAATTACAGAATTGAGGCTTATGCGCACGCTGGAGCGTGTTGAATCGCTCGAAAATGTAGCGAAGTGGAGTTATAGGCAACCAAAAAAGCAGCGAAATCTGGGAGGGCTGACGAAGACGCATTGGGATTATCTGTTGGATGAGATGGTACGCATCCTTATTTGTGTCTCTTGCACTTGCCATTTTCCACTCTCTGGGCTTCTATTGTCCTTGACATAGATCAAATGACGTGGGCTCACACTATCTACTGACGACAGAAATGGATGCGTGTCGACTTCCGGGAAGAACGTAAATGGAAATACGTTCTTGCCTTTAACATCTCCACTGCCGTTCTCGAATGGCACGAAGCCGAGACTCGCGAAGATCGCATTAAACTGGGCATCTGTATGCACTGGAAACGACCGCGTATGACCGATGCCGCCTCGCAGCAACGGCGACAACAACAAGACATGGAAGTGGACAATGAGGGAGTCACCTGCGAGCAGGGTGAGAAAGAACACGCGTACAGTGACCAGGAGTCTGGAGATGACGATGACGAGGGGGAAGTGGAACAAAGGGACATCGTTGATGCATTGGAGACAAGGATAGCCCTTGAAGAGGCGTTGGAGGGGAGTGGATCGAGATCGGGGTCGGGCGAGTCAGAGGAGAGTAGTCAGAGGCAGAGCATGGGTCCCGATGGTGTGCTGAGGCCGAAAGTGGAGGACGTGGAGGATTCGTCCGCGTTGGGGAATGTGAGTGGCGCATGGCAGAGGGATGTGGAAGCGATGGACGTCGATGGCGTTCGACCTGGCTCGGAGACTGAGGTGGACAAAGCTGCAGGTAGTGATGCTGGGACGATGCAGGCGACGAAGACGGAGGTGGTTGATCTCGCGGGGCTCAAACCAGATTCGAGCGATCCAGTCCTGGGTTCGCAGTCAAGCTCGGAATCCCAAAGCAACACCCAACCCATACACAGCCCGAGCAAGTCGGTGGCGAAGTTGAGCTTGTATGCACCATTGAGAGAGAGGATCGCATACTCTGACGACAGCAAACTGTTCGTGGACAACGACGACCTCGATCTCGTCAAAGCACTTTCGGATCTCACTACTGAAGACCCTTCACCTTGCGCTCTCGATCTCGAGTCTCCGCACTCTCTCGACCTCTCTGACCTCTTCCCCGACCTCCAACCACTCGGTATGCCTGGTGTTGCACCTTCCGAGCCGAGGAAAAGGTCCGACAAGAAGTCGGAGCGGGATGATAATAGACGCGTTGACGACGCTGGGTACACGAAGATAGCACCCCTGGGCAAGTTCATGCTGTGTAAGCCCACATTACTCAGCCCTTTGCAACCCGTGAGGCGATGGAAGAACGGGAGGTGGCTTCCTCCAGAGGAGCCTGCTGTTACCGAGGCTGAAAGTTCATCGAATAAGATTACCGACGAGTACCTTTCTGGTGAGTCCGAACCTTAATGATTGAGTATGAGTAACGAGGGTCTCGTCTCATCGGTTCCTTTTCTTCGAAGAACTCTTCGACGGCGTTAAACCGCAGACCATCGGAGGGATCATTGTCCCGCACCCTCCAAAAGACAATAAAAAACGGCTCGACCACGCATGGAGCCCTTCAGAAGATGCCCTCCTCAAATCTTTAGTCGAAAAGTACCCTTCCAATTGGACCCTTGTCACTGATTCTTTCAATTCTGCATGCGTGACAATCTCGATTGACAAGCGGACGTCTTGGGAGTGCTTTGAACGGTGGAACCTCAAGTTCGGTGGCAAACCGAGTGGACATGCAGACACGACTTCTCCGGGAGATGGGTCGCCCCCCCCTGCTACGCTTTCTACGTCCCCGCAGCAGGTCCAGATGACGACGAGGGGAGTGAAGCGTCTCGCGAACATCAATATCGCACAGGGCCAGGTCGGTGGGGTGGGTCCGACGGGTGTGACCATCACCTCGGACACGATAAAGCGACGAAGACATTCGCTTATGTATGATACGATACGAAAGACTGCAAAGAAAAGGGAGGCAGCGCAGAAGGCTGCGAGCAGTGCGTCCCGTCTTGTGGTGGGTTGTCTATGGATCGTTACTAAGGGGCTTGCAGTGAACCAGAGGAAACCTCCAAATATTCATGACACGCATGGCCAGTATAATAAGATGCCGAAGCTCACTCCTGTCGAGCTTAGCCGGATGAAGGCAGAGAAAGAGTCGAGGGACCACCAGGAAATGTTGATGACACGACGGAGGCACGAGGAGCTTGCTAGACAACAACTATTGCGTGCACAGGTTGTCCGTTTCTCGCCAAGTGATATGGTCGCATTGTTTACTCACTGATATCCAGCAAACACCAGTCGCGGCAACTGCTCCTGCCCAACAACAACAGCAGTCGCAGCAACAACAACCGCAACCGCAACAACCACAACCACAGCAGCAACAACCGCAACAACCACAGCAACAGCAGACAGGCAACGGCGCTTCTCGACCAGCTTCCCAACCTTCCCAACCCGCTCCACAAATCCGTGCTCAATCTGCGGTCCCTCAAGTCAACATCTCTCAGCAACAGCGAATACCGACTCCGATGGCTGCTGCTGCAGCCTCGCGGATATCACCACAGCAGATGCTTCAGGTCCAGGCAGCGCAAGCGCGTGTGAATGCTATCACGGCTGTCGCCCAGTCGCAGGTGCAAGTACATGCTCAACTGCAAGCTCAGGCCCAGGTTCAAGCGCAAGCACAAGGTACGCCGCAGGCCGCACTTAGTAGTCTACCTACTGGTGCGCACCTCTCGCCACCATACCATTCCCGGGCAGCGACGTCCTCGCCCGGAATCGCTGCCGCACAGCAAGCTTCTCCTCCTCGGACTGTTGTTACTCCTTCGAACGCTGCTTCTCCGCGCCCACCGTCTGCTCAGCCCCAACCACCGATGCCATCACCGCAGATCCCCGGGAACACAATGCCCCGCTCAGCAAGCAGCATTGCAGCGCATTATCTACCAGTGGTACCCCCTGGCACACATTTCACGCAGGAACAGATGGACCAGGCGTTGAGGATTTCGTCGCTCATGCAGGTAAGTTTCTCGTGTGTGGATTAATAGGTGAAGGGATTTTTACTGACACACGGCCTGCGTAGCGAACGACGATGACACAGGTACAGCAAGGAGGACAGTATCCTTCACAGAGCTAGCTGTAGATGTCGTTGATGGGCTATTGGATGTATTTTCATGTCGATATTTTTCTGCTTCCACGTATTTCACGTATTTCGTCTTCTCTCACTAACCATCGAGTGTGAGATCGTTGACCATGTGATGGCCCGGTAGATGACATTGCGAGCATTCACTCGGTCATTACATGCTCACTTCTCCACAGGTCACCGTTCTTGCCCGTTTGTGAAGCTTGATCTCGATAGGTAATGTGAGGACTTCATTGACACTGACTTCAACGAAGCCCTGCCGGTTGCGGTTGAGGCCAGCCGCCTAGTGACGAACTCGCCGCATGACCCTCGGTGGTCATCATCGTCAAGTGGGCTGACACCTAGTCCGAACTCCAATTTCTGGCATAGATAAGGCCAGCTCACCGTATATCGTCCTCAGTTCCTTCGCTTATTCCTTCTCGCCGCTCTGCTTTCTGCTGTGCTAACCTCTCCTATCACTATCTTCTTGTTTTGCCGATGGCTACCTCTCGCAAGGACGCTATGCTGTCGAGTGCTTCGACGTTCGCATGTGCCATATGCCAGTGTGCTGGTCTCCTCCAAATGCTATCACCCAGCGATGTGAATCAGGTCCTGGTTGTCTCCTGCCCACCAGGCGCCAAATCCACGACCTTGATCGATGACACTTCATCCCCTCCCGGTTTCGCTGCCTCCACCTTCGACGATGACTGGAACGACGTGACCAAGCGCCACGATACTCCGACGTTTGGCATGGCGCAACTGAAAGCCGGATTCGTGCGGTTGTACCAGTTGGTCACTGCCCTTGTCGTTCAGGTTATCGTCATCGCGTCGGATGTCGTCTCACTCAAGGATCGCATCACCGCAGTCGAAGGCACACAAACACCTGCGTTGGTCCATGGCCGAGAAACCGAAGCGCTCACGCGACAAGTCAACAAGTTATGCGAACGAGTAGCATCTCAGGAAGATCGCATTGCTGGTCTAGAGCTTTCGCAGCGCGCAAAGACGGACTCGTACAAGAAGACGATTCAGGAACTCACCACCAAGCTCGATAACATGAAGGTCGACGACGACAACAAGGACGCCCTCGAGAATCTTTGCCAGTCCTTCAAGAACTTCCAGCAGTCGATGGAATGCCAGGCGGCGAGGATCACTGGGGTCAAGGCCGACACCGCTCGCAAGATCGCTCTCCTCCAGTCGGAGCTAGAGGGCGTTCAGGCAGAGCTTGCCGCGGTCAAGATGGTAGCTGTGCCTGTGAACGCCTTGTCTGCCAGCCAGACTGCGAAGGAATCACAGAAGGCGGGGACCCTTGCGAGTGTCACTCTGCGGATAGAGGATGCAGAGATGACAGAAGGTAAGTCAGTTTTCTCGCTGCCGTTCGTTTGAGACGTGGTCGTTAGCTAAGTGACGTCTATGTTCAAAAATAGAAAAATTGTGTCCTCTGCTCCCTGTCGTCGCACAAAGCTCAGCATGCGTTACAGTCTTTCAAGATACGCCCGCAGCTTCGACTTCATCCGGTGGTTCATCAATCACACTTTCAAATTATAGTGCGTCCCGCAGCTGCCTCGGTTACTGCCTAGCCTGGTCTGACACTACATGCTGTAGGAAAAACCGAAGAAACGACGGTCAAGTACTTCGAGATTACCAAAGAGCCTTTTACCACTGCCCACACCAATGTAGTTCAGCCTGGCGCTGACAAGATACCCGTGATACCCGTGATACCCATGATACCCATACCCACGATACCCATGGAACGCCCGATACCCGTGAAAGACAGTGGTAAAGAGAACAAGCCGTGCAACAGCCCGACGACGACGCTCCAATATACCAAGACGTCTCAGCCTGGTGCTGGACGATCCCCGGAAGTCAACGACAAGCCCCCTACGGCGAGTCCAAGGAAGGCCCAGCCTAGTGCTGGATTACCTTCAAAGATCTCCGCACTGCCGAAGCCTCGCAGGTTGATGCTACCGGCACCGCGGAAATCACATCTCCCTAGTCTTGCTAAGCATGTTGCTGTTGTCGATGGTGATTTATTTAGCGGTGCGCCAATCGGTAATCATGCTGTTGTGGCTGATGCTTACCTGTTTCGCGTTGCTTGATAGAAGTCAAGACAGCTGACCGTCTACCCGGGGGGTCTGAGACCCAGACGGAACAGCCGAAGACTGTCAAGGTTTCTCCCATCGTTACATCTCCTTTGGAATTTGCGTGTGAGTAATTTGGTGTCCATCTTGTTGGTCTTTGTCTGACAAGTGCTAGTATTGACACCATCTGAGAAGGAATCTCTTGGTGTGCTGCCCGCATCGTGTTCCTTAGTGGCACTGGATGCCGCATTGCAAGGGATGCAGGTGGACGGCGGCGACCTCTTGATGCTCCTGTCGGCGCCCAACTGCTCGAATGCTGACCTGAGTTTCTCAGCAATAACCCCCATCCCTATGAGTGCGTTGATTGCAGTTGGTATGCTCCACGCGCTCACAACATCTTGTGGTTTCAGAAACGAAACGACACGACAATTATGAAAGCATTTATGTTCCCCTCAAGGAAAGGAGTGTGGACGTCAAACCCCCAAGAAGCCCTCTGAAATCCACATGTGAGTGACTCCGCAGTCTTGCCCTGCTCGTGCTGACATATGCTAGTCGTGACACTGGCTGAGAACGAGGTCTCATTACCCGCCTCATCATCGCTGGCGGCTCTTGATGCGGCGTTACCACTTTCGCAGGGTGAAGGCGACATTTTGACGCTTATGCCGGGACCCGACTACCCTAGTGTGGATCTGAGTTTCTCGGCGGTGACTCCCATTCTCATAAGTACGTCGAGCTTTGCTTTTTGCTGATTTCTACGCACTGACGACGATATTGCAGAGGCGAGACCTCATTGCAAGCGCGACAGCATCTACGTGTCCCCCAAGAAGACCTCGACTGTCAAACCCTCGCGACGACTGTAGGCCAAATTTCCAGTCGCTTGGGTATCCTCACAGCGCGTCTTCTTGTTTCGACGCACACCACTTTGGGCCTCCAAACGGTTGACGTAGCCTTGCGGCATCGATATGGTCACACCGCAGCCTATCATTCGTTTATGTTGACCCCTATTGCATGCATTCCTTTCTGCAACGGGGCATGGTGCCTCTGGACAGTCTCATTATGACAGCATCACGTATTCTATGCATTGGACTGATACGCAATCCCGATACAGGTCGGGATGGCCGCAGACACCACCCATTACCGTAGTACTACTAGTCACTAGTTAGTAGCAGCTGGCAGTGTCAATAAATTGAATCTCCGGTAAGCGGAGTTTAAAATCGTGCGGGCCCCCCGGAAGTTTGGAGAGGGACTTTGATTGAGCGTTCAGGCTGGTGTTTCGCTCCGGCCTACGGGTTTTACCCTTCGACAACGCGCTCCTTATCCAAAACGGCGTCGGCTGGTGGAAGCGTCAATCGACGCCCGGAGTTCTCAGCCAGGTCGTCTGCGATGGATAATCCTCCAAACGCCAACATACACACCATCGTAAAGGCTCAAATTGTCTTCCTCCTCTCGACACTCACGGAGGACAATTTCGAGAGGAACCAGCTTGAAATACGTTCGGTATGCCCCCACTTTTCTCTCCTATTTTTCTGCTCGAGCCCTCATCCTGTCGCGCGACACAGCTCTCGGAGCAGCACGGTCTCGACACCTACCTCCATTTCATCCGTCGTCTCATCGTCCACTCCCAAGGCCGTCTCGCCTTGGCTGCCCCACCCTCTGCGTTTGACACCTCCACCGCCTTGACCTTCCGTCTGCTTGTTCAGGAAACTCAGCGTCTCGCTCGTGACCCTTTTCTCGCAGACCGATTTCGGGACGGCATAGACAAGGGCGAAGGGGACGCCTTCAGGCATTTTGATCTCCTCCGATTTGTAGATCGTGTTTCTCTCAGGCCGCTTGAGAGACTCGTTCTAGTCTCATCCATTGTCGCCGGTTCTACTCGAAAGGAGATGGCTACTCAGGCTGCCGCCCTTATCCGTCTCGACTTTGAGAACGCCGTCCTCTCTCTCTGCCAACACCCCTCCTTCGACCACGCCGATCTCTCCCCTCAGCAGATTGCAAAACTCATGTCAAACTTGTTGTCTGACTCCAATTCGGAAACCCCCGTGTTAGATGCCACCCAGCGCCAGGCTCTCATCGCGGCTGTACAAGCCAAGTATGGACCGGAAATAGTTGCTCCTATCTTGCAGCGCATCTTCCCCACATTGAGGTATGCCGCGCAGTGCATGGTCTTCATATCTCTGCACGTGACTAATGTGGCTCACTCACGCAGCCTTCCTCCTGGTGCATCCCTTGTCCAGACCCTCATTCAACTTGGCCCGGAGATTACTAGTGATGCAGATACAGTCCGCGCGCTCCTTCTTCGGTTCGGCATCTCTGATGCCAATCCTCCGCGGGATGCCCAAGTTGTCGAGATTATATCAAGCTTGGCGCGGCTCGCTGCGGAGGGCACGACCCTATGTGACGTGGGGGCATTAGTGAGGGCTTTGGGTAGTTTCGTAAGTTATAAAAGAACGTGGCATCCTCCGTAGTTGTTGACACGTTTTGCAGCATGTCAACCTTAACTGGGCCAACGTCATCAAGGCATTTGACTGGTCTGATCGTCACGGAGTCGATACGGCCACGCTGAAGTTATTGATCGCTATCCTCCTTAACTGTCCAAGGGATGCCGATCCGCATGCCGTGACTGGGTTCTGGGGAATGTGGAAGAATTCGTTATACCAACTGAAGCTTCTCGATGCCCTCCTATCCTTGCCTGCAGACACTTTTAATTTTGTGTCCTTACCAGGACATAGGATTGTCACTGTAGAGGACGTGGCAGCTGCGAGTCCTACGATCAAGTCATTGGCCGCCAATGTTCAGGGGCATACATGGAACTCTCTCGATCTTTTCAAGGTTCTGGTTCGACTTGCAGATTCGGACAATGCCGACATCCGGAATTGCGTACGGGATATGTTGGACAAGGCGTTGAAGATAAGCGCCGAGCTGGTCCATATGGGTCTACTTCAGGTTCCGGTATGCCATTGCTCGACTTTGTTTCGACTTTGTTTCACGCCTATCATAGGATCAGAACTGGGGTGACATTCGTCTCGACTACTCTCGCAAGCTGTTGGCTATGTTTCTGGCAGGTCACCCGAACCATCAGCTTGTCTTTATGCGGTTATGGCAAATCGACCCCGCATATCTTCTTGGCGCTTTCCGTGATTTCTATGACGAGAGCCCTCTTAACATTACTCGAATTTTGGATGTTGCACAAGACCTCAAGGTGAGGACTTGCGATCTTATGTCCAGGTTCCCGTCTAACTTGCTGTAGATTTTGGAAAATCTCTTGGACTCACGACCCTTTACCTTCGCCCTTGACGTCGCTGCACTGGCTTCTCGCCGAGAGTACTTGAACCTAGACAAGTGGCTTGCTGACAATGTCACTGCCCACGGTGCCGAGTTTCTTCGTTCCATGATCCATTTCTTAGAAATCAAGATGGAGAGCGAAAAAGTCTCGAGAATGTCGGACCCTGCAGTAGATGGTCGTACTATGCCTCTTAACCCTCAAAGTATCGCTATCTTCCTCCGTACCCTTCGAAACAAGTCCGTGCTTTATGTCCGTATTTGAATTTGACTAACGCGACTTTGTCACATAGCTCCGCCAAAATGCCCCGCGAGGACATAGACTATTGCCTCGAAGTCCGCAACGCTTGTCTGCAGATTCACCCACGCCTCATGAACCTCATCCCCGGCACCGACACCGAACCCGGTTTTACAGTCGTCAACTACTCGGCTGAGATTGAGGCCGAAGTTGACGCGATCTACAAGGAAATGTACGACGAACAAACGAGTATTGATGAAGTTATTGCCCTTCTTCAACGCAGCAAAGCTTCATCGGACCCTAGAGATCACGAAATCTTCTCCTGCATGCTCCACTTCTTATTCGACGAATACAAGTTCTTCCAATCCTACTACCCCGCCCGTGAACTTGCTATGACTGCTTACCTCTTTGGCTCAATCATCCAACACGAATTAGTCGATCTCATTCCGTTCGGGATAGCGCTTCGCTACGTCGTCGATGCCTTGAGCTGCCCTCCCGAGACGAACTTGTTCAAGTTTGGATTGCAAGCTCTGGCCCGGTTTGAGAACCGTCTTCCGGAATGGCAGCCACTCTGTCAGGCGTTGCTGGGTATTCCGCATCTGATGGAGACTCGTCCGGATCTTGCGGCTACTATTCACCGGGCAATTGCTTCTGGAGTAGATGGGTCGAATGGAGACATGAGGGTTCACACAGCTGATCCAACTCCGGTGTTCATGGCCATCCAGCCAGACAAGATGGACACCGAGATTGTCAACCCGGCCGAGGAATTATCCGACAAGGTTCTGTTCATTGTGAACAACCTTGCGCCCAGCAACTTCGACGCGAAACTTACGGAGATGAAGGACCACTTTGATGATACTTATGCGCGGTGGTTCGCCAATTATTTGGTTGATCAGCGGATCAGCGCAGAGCCCAACAACCACCAACTTTATCTTCGTTTCTTGGACGCCCTCGAGAAGCCAAAATTGGGAAAGCTCATTCTCCAGGAGACATTCGTCAAGTCTGCCTCGATGCTCAACAGCGAAAAAACGATGCAGGTCACGTCTGAGCGGGCAATCTTGAAGAACCTCGGCTCTTGGCTTGGGACTATCACGCTCGCAAGGGACAAGCCTATCCGTCACAAAAATCTTTCCTTCAAAGATCTCCTCGTCGAGGGTTACGAAAGTGGACGGTTGATTGTTGCTATTCCATTCGTGTGCAAGACTCTCGAACCTTGTGCCAAATCCAAGGTGTTCAAGCCCCCGAACCCATGGCTTATTGCCGTCGTCTCACTTCTTGCGGAGCTCTACCACTTTGCCGATCTCAAGCTGAACTTGAAGTTTGAGATTGAGGTGTTGTGCAAAGGGCTTGACATTGATCTTGACACGGTCGAAGCAACTACGATTCTCAGAAACCGACCCACGGCCGATGCCTCGGTCCCTGCACCTGGTCTTCCCGACTATGTCAGTGATATAGAATCATTGTCGATGAACGGGTTTGAGGGCAGGGGCATCCAGGGGGAAGGACAAGTCATGTCACTTGGCTCCGCCGCCCCTACGGAGACTCAGAGGGCGATTGGGGCGCACATCGAGTCGATTTTGGCCGGACTGGCCTCGAGTGTCATCATCAGTTCCCAACTCGCGCCGTTGCACGTCAATCACTCATTCAAGAGGGCTGTCCAGTTGGCCGTCGATCGCTCGGTTCGCGAGGTATGTGTGACTGTCGTTGAGGTGGAAGTTTGGTGTGCCAACTATGGTCTTTCCTAGATCATCGTGCCTGTTGTCGAGCGCTCGGTCACGATTGCAGGCATTTCTACCCGAGAGCTCGTTACGAAGGACTTCGCTATGGAGTCCAGCGAGGACAAGTTACGCAAGGCTGGTCATCTGATGGCTCAGAAGCTCGCCGGAAGTCTTGCGTTGGTGACCTGCAAGGAACCTCTCAAAAGCAATATCGGTGGACACCTTCGTACTGCCCTTGTTGACCATGGTTTCAGCGAACAAGTGATTTCCGAGCAGGTGCTTTCCATCCTTGTAGCCGACAATGTAGAGGTCGCTTGTTCTGCTATCGAAAAAGCTGCGATGGAACGCGCGGTGGCGGATGTTGATGAAGGGTTTGCGGCCTCCTATGAAGCTCGCCGAAGGCACAGGGAGCTTCGCAATGGTCAAGCGTTTTGGGATCCCACTGCTCCTCCTAGCAGCTTCTCGGTGGCTCTCCCTGATCCGTTGCGTATCAAGGCTACAGGTCTGCAGCCACATCAAATTGCTGTGTATGAAGATTTTTGTAAGTACTATGTCGACTCTGCTGTCATGTTATTGATGCGGAACCACAGCTCTTGATCCTAAGCGGCGGCCCCCTATCATGAGTCGGCCTGGCTCGGCGGTGGCATATTCGCGTGGAGATCATCTTCCTCCCGCCGTTTATGCTGGTTCTCCTGCGCCAGAACAGGGGATGAGTGCCTTGAGTCATCTAGAGGCGATGGAACGGTTCACGGTTTGTCTGGTTACTGCCGATACTTTGCTCCATACTAACTTGAAGCTTAAGATCACTGTCAGGGACCTAGAGAGTCTTGTTGTTCAGCTGCCCATTGCTTCTCTTTCAGCACTGCCTTCAAACCACGATATTCGCCACTTGGTCCGCCAAGTGCTCTATATCGCCGCTCAGTCGGTAGATCACCACCGCACCCCGTTGCTTATGTCTCAGAAGATTGTGCAATTGCTGTACAAGACATCGTCTCAGCTAGGCAGGGAGATTTATGTGGCACTCTTGAATCAACTCTGCCATTCGTTTGAGGAAGTTGCGAAGGAGGCGATCACCTGGCTTTTATATGCCGAGGATGAGGTTTGTCCTTCGTTAAATTGTACGTGTGCTCGTACTAACGTTGACGCAGCGCAAGCTCAACATTCCGGTGACCGTCACTCTTCTCCGCAGCGGACTCGTGAACACGTCGCTTCAGGACCAGCAATTAGCCAAGAGTTTGTTCCAGGATCCTCGCCCGACTTTGCAGAGTTTTGCGGCTGGCCTCGTCCGAGAGTGCTTGTCCAGTGACCCGCCTGTCGCATCCCAAAACCAGTTGACATATACGATCGAGGTCTTGGGACAGCTCGTCCAAGCTGGAAAATCCAACGAGGAGTAGGTGTATCGTGCTATCCGTTAAGAACATGGTCTCATGTGCTTCGAACAGTGTCCAACACCTGTTAGACGACCTTCGTGGTGTCGTGAGACGGCCGAGTAACGCCGCCGCTTCCGATGGGGTTGTCATTAGGCAGCCTTCGGTCAAACCTGAGACTGAGCAGCTCAGAGAGAAACTCTTTTCCTGGTTCCAGCAATGGGTCACAATCTTCCAGCGTTCACACTCCCCAGAGAAGGCTTTTGTCCCTTACATCACTCAGCTGACTAAGCAAGGTATCCTGAAGGTCGAGGACGTCTCTTCGTTCTTCTTCCGTGTCTGCGCCGATTCTAGCGTTAGCAGCTACCTCAAATGCGTCGCTGCAGGAGAGTTCGATTATGCTTTCCAGGCTCTGGATGCAATGTCACGCTTGATTGTCTATATCATCAAGTACCACGGGGATGCTTCTGGTGTCAACAATGACCAGGCGAAAGTGCATTACCTCACAAAAATCTTGTCGATCTTCGTCCTCGTCTTGGCCAACGTGCACGAAGACCAAGGGGCTATGTTCCAGCAGAAGCCATTCTTCAGATTCTTCTCCAGCCTTATCAATGACCTGCACGCAATGGAGGCAAACCTCGGGTCCGCATATTTCCAGCTGTTGACCGCCATCAGGTACGCTCGATCCAACGAAGGAGTGCTAAGTATTACTCACTACGATTTTGCAGTGACACCTTCAGTTCATTACAACCTACCTACTTCCCTGGTTTCGCGTTTTCGTGGCTGAGTCTGGTTTCCCACAGGCATTTCATGCCCAAGTTGCTCTTGTCTGAGAATCGAGAGGGCTGGTCCGCGTTCCACAAGCTTCTCTTGTCTCTCTTCAAGTTTTTGGCGCCATTCCTCAAGGAAGGAGACCTTCAACTTGCGGCTCGCGACCTCTACAGAGGCACACTCCGCCTGCTTCTCGTCCTCCTTCACGACTTCCCCGAGTTCCTCAGCGAATACTACTTTAGTCTTTGCGACGTCATCCCTCCCCGCTGCATCCAACTCCGTAACATCATTATTAGCGCATTCCCTCTCTCCATTGTCCTCCCTGATCCCCACTTGCGCAATATCAAATTCGACTCGATCCCCGAAATGGGCCCCATTCCACCCATCCTGTCCGACTTTGCTTCGGGCGTTAAAAATGCTGATCTCAGAAACGGTCTGGATCAGTACCTCCTCAACCGGGGCACTCCTACTTTCCTAGCTTCACTCAAAGATCGCTTGAAGTTATCCGTGGCCCTGGAAGGTACCCCTGAAACTTACAACCTCTCCCTCATCAACTCTTTGGTAATGTATATCGGTGTATCGTCGGTCGCGCAGGCGAAGGCGCGCAGCGGGTCGTCCGTCTTCGTCCCAAGCGACCCAGGCGTTGTTGCTTTACAGTACCTAACTACTAATTTAGATGTTGAAGGTGAGGGTATTCGTCTGTTCGCCTTTTGACCACGTGTTCATGTGCAACCTCAGGACAACACCACCTCCTGAGCTCCATGGTGCTCCACCTGCGATATCCCAACGCCCATACCCACTGGTTCTCCTCCCTCCTGCTCCACCTCTTCGTCGAGGTCAAGGACGATTGCTTCCGTGAGGTGATGACTCGGGTTCTGCTGGAGCGTTTTATCGTCCACCGTCCTCACCCGTGGGGAGCGCTGGTCACGTTTATTGAGCTTCTTAGGAACCAGAAATATGAATTCTGGAGCAAAGAGTTTATTCGTGTTGCCCCCGAAGTCACCATGCTTCTCGAGAGTGTGGGTCCTTTTGTGTCTGATCCCATTCGGGGTCGCTGATATCTTGGCCAGGTCGCGAGGTCCATCTATCAGTCCTAGACTCGCTTTGTCTTTTGTCGCTGCTATCTGTCGCACATATCTGTTTCTCTTTGGGTTCTCTTCCCTTCGACTTCTTTCTTTTCAGTTTCTCTTTCCTTCTTGCCTCGTCTCCTCCTCTACCCGCAACTCACTGTATTGTAACAAGTTTCCACCCATTCAAGTGTTGAACAAGGTGTAACACGTGAACTTTGATTATATCGGGCATGCTTTCTCTGCATGTACGCTACCCCAGCACACGGTCCGTGGTGATTACTATTTTTGCGTTGCTCAAGTATAACACTCCGTTCCCTGGTGATTATTCAACGCCCCGCTTCTCAATTGTTTATATAAAACCTCGTCCGCCTTGCGCTTCCCGAAATTTATCTTGTCACGATCCTTACCGTACGATGTACAGACGAATACTATCTATGTACTTATGGCGTCGTATGGGCGTCCTATTGCTAATCGAGCCATGACATGCGTTCATTCCAGATCCGTTTACTTTTGTGTGTTGATCACGCGTATCGGAGGTATCCAACCATAGACGGGAAGAGTCGGACAACGCGCTTGAGGCTGGATGTGTCTCCAGCATTGGGGCGTGCCAGGACTTTTGCACAACAACCAAACAGCAACCTACGTAACGCAGCGATTGGGATCCTGAGAAGGGGAAGAGCCAAGCGCTCAGCAAGTACTCTCCTTATTCTATTCATCATCGCTCCATCATGGAGCGGTTTCTTCGACACCGCATGACAGTTTCACTCAGGAACAATGAATTCGGGGGGTGTTCGACAGCAGAAGGATGTTTCACAATCCTGAGAATATGTCCTGGAGGGATCAGACATTTTCGACCAAAGGTCGCCGGTTACCGTTCCTGCGAGCATCAGGTGAGTGCTATGATACCACGATGGACTATCCTTTAATCAATGTTCAGCACTACCGTGCCAGACGCAACTACTCACCAGCACAAACATGCAGTCACACAGGGAGAACGCGAGACGGTAGTTGATATATAGCAGCAGAAGGAACAGAATGGTGATTCACCCCTCGTTGAATTTCACTCGCCCCGTATGGTTGGCCTGACTGTTCCTGGCGTTTCCTTAGCGCGGAACCTCAAAGAAATATTGGGGTGGCTCGACGGATTGAACTGCGCTGAAAAACAGGACGTCACCTTGTTGCTTCGCCAACCAGATACATGCAAATGGTTGTTTGACACGGCCCAGTACAAGATGTGGAGGATGGTGAGATTTCGTGCCTATGGTTGCGTGGCAAACGTAGGACCTCTGAGTTCTGTGAATTGTTCTCCACTGACATCGCCATCGTTGCAGCGGGGGCTGGTAAATCTGTATTGGCGTACGTTAATCCTTCTTATAGTCCAACGATACTAATTCTCATCGACTCCCTCGAGAAGATCCGACGGGAGGGAGGAATCCTTGCTTATCTCTATCGTGATTTTCGAAACGAGCGTTCTACAAGCGCTTCAGAAGTGTTGCGCTCTATACTCGCCCAATTGCTACATCCGCTTTGGGAGGGTGCTATGGATTCCGGAAGCTTGATTGATGACCTTGTCTCCGCGAAACAAAGGGGAGGTGCCACATGGAACATCACCAAGGAACTCGCTAGATTCGCATCTCGCACTGCGGAGTTGTTTAGCAAGAAGCCTTTAGTCGTCGTGGATGCCCTTGACGAGTGTAAAGACATCGAGACACTCCTCGAGGGTCTTAACGCACTCAAGGGACATGTACAACTTTTCACGACCAGCCGGCCACTGCAGGTGATCAAGGATGATCTCCCCGGTGTTCCATTCATCTCGATGGATGACATGGCAGAAAATTTGTTGGCGGACATCGCACTGCATGTCACTCGAGAACTTGACGCTCGCCAGAGATTGAGAGTCCTTGGGACTGAGATCAAGACAGGGATTCACTCTGTCTTGTGTAGTAAAGCGGATGGAATGTAAGGTACACTGTCTTAAATTGGTGCAAACGTTGATCGCATGCATCTCCAAGGTTTCGATGGATTCAGTGTTCGATTGACACACTCAACCGATGTGTAACTCTGAAACAGGTTCAAACAGCCCTCGATAACCTCCCTGAAGGGCTTGATGAAACATATGAGAGAATACTCCTCGCAATTGATATCGAGACTCGAGAGGGACAGCTTGCATTACGAGCTTTAGTTTGGCTTGTCGCGGCGACACGACCTTTGGACATAATCGAACTCATGGAGGGACTTTCAATTGACCTTCAGACCCGAACATTAGATCCGAGCATAGGACCAATGCACAGAGAGGCCTTGTTGGATGCGTGCGGGAGTCTGGTGACTTACACCGAGGAGTCAAACGTTATTATTCTGTCCCATTTTAGTGTCAAGGTAAGCTCGAATAACTGAGGTGTACATCTTCTGAGAACATTCCTGCGTAGGAGTACCTCATGAGCGACTTCATTTTTGCCAAACTACCACAGTACCACATCAACTGGGAACATGCACACTTAGAGCTAGCACGAGCGTGCATGTGCTATCTCTCCATTTGCCTCTGCTCCAACAATTATGATGTCTCCTCTGAACACAGAAGCTCTACCAACCCCATGTCACATCCACTTCTTTACTACGTCCTCTTGAATGCTCTCCAGCATTTCCAATACCTTGGGTCACGAATTGGATCAATTCTGCATGACACAAAGGTACTTCAGGATGACATCGAACGATATTCCTGGATATGGGATAGGTATCTGCTGGATACCCCTTTTTCTTCCTGGTTTGCAAATGGCACCCCACTCTGGCCAAGTCATGTGCATGATCTCACACTTTATATTCTTATCGCCTTCGCTCCGGATCCGCTCCTGCGTACATACCTTCCTCGCCCTACTTTCAGTCCCAAGAAGGGCACGAATCCACTCATATACGCTGCATATTTCAACAAGCATGAACAAGCTCGGACCCTATTGTCGCGAGGCGCAAAATTAAACCGCAGAGGCTGGGCAATCGACGGTTATTTCCAGGCTTTGCCCATCGAGGTTGCTATGACGCATAGTCAATATCCCATGGTCACTTTCTTTGTAGCGGAAGGAAGTACCGTTTCCCCACAGATATTCACCAACTTACTCACGGACCCAAATCGGGTGATCCCGTCTTCCATCAAGAGGATACTATTACAAACTGACGATTTTGCGGAGGCTGTCAATGACCCCCTAAATGACCCGGAACTGCTGTCGTTGGATTCCTGTAAATCCTTCCTGCTTCACGCAGATATTCATGGGCAAGACCTCATCGCCATTGTACGGAGAATGATCCAGGTGAGCCGTGATGCTTTCGGGAGTAAAATATGCGGTAACGATCCGCTTAGGTTGTTTCCGAACAAGGGCGTGTCTCAGTCCCACAAAATTTTGACTCTGTTCTCCGTACTATGCTGGAGTGGTCTGAAAAAGAAGAAGAAGATGCTCTGGAGATCGTGAAACTCCTGATCACCCATGCCTTCAATCCCCTTGAAGCAAACTCTTCCCGAAAAACGCCCCTTGACATGGCTGTTGAATTCGCTCACATCTCCGTTGCACAATATCTCATTTATATTGGTGCTCGGCTCCGCCCTGACGCACTGGTTGTTGCGTTGCACATGTGGAGCATGAAGTGGGGTATGCACACAGGCGTTCGAGCACCAACGTTCCGCTTCCTGGTTGAGAATGGAGCTGATGTCCATGTGCACACTGAGACTGGAGATTCTGTGTTCCACGTCGCATTGGAGTCTTTGCATGAAGACGAAGCTTTGAAGATTTCAAAACTTCTGGTTGGTTATGGCTGCGATCCCCTCGAAGCCAATTCTTCTGGAAAAACACCCCTCCTCATCGCTATCGAACGGGCTTACATCTCTGTTACGCGCTATCTCCTTTCTCTCGGTGTCCCTCTCCCACCTGATATACTTCTCGCATCGGCCAGATACCATATCTTGATGCCAGCGAAGATGCTTCGCCTCCTAGTCGAGCATGGAGCTGATGTCCATGTGCGCACTAAGGCTGGAGACTCTATGTTCCACGTCGCATTGGAGTCCTTTGATAAAGAAGAAGCTTTGGAGATTGCAAAACTTCTGGTCGATTATGGCTGCAACTCTTTCCTCGAAACCAATTCTTCTGGAAAAACATCCCTCCGCATCGCTCTCGAGCGGGGTCACATGTCTGTTGCACGATATCTTCTTTCTCTTGGTGTTCCCCTCCCGCCTGATATACTTCTCGCATTGGTCCCATACGGTAATCGGATGACAGCAGGAATGGTCCGCTTCCTAGTCGAGCATGGAGCTGACGTCCATGTGCGCACCGAGGCCGGAGACTCTTTGTTCCACGTCGCATTGGAATCCTTTAATGGAGAAGAAGCTTTGGAGATTGCAAAACTTCTGGTCGGTTATGGCTGTGATCCCCTTGAAGCCAATTCTTCTGGAAAAACATCCCTTCGCATCGCTATCGAACAGGGTGATATCTCCGTTGCACCATATCTTCTTTCTCTTGGTGTTTCTCTCCCGCCTGATATACTTCTCACATGGGACCCGCAAGCTTTCTCGAGGAAAGCAGAAGTGTTTCGCTTCCTAGTCGAGAACGGAGCCGATGTCCATGCGCGCAATGGAACTGGGGATTCTGTGTTCCATGTCATGTTGGAGTCCCTCTGTGTCTGGCATGAGGAAACAGAAGTTCTGGAACTCCTGGTCGCTCATGGCTGTGATCCCTTCGAAGCCAATTCTCGTGGAAAAATGCCCCTTCGCATCGCTGTCGAAGGTAGGCTTTACCTCGTTGCACGCTATCTTCGTTCCATTGGTGCTTGCGATCCCGACGAAGTGTAGTACACACATCAGGATTAAGATGTTGACTGTGAGTGGATTTTTTCTCGCATTCGTATTCGTTGTTTAGTTGCAACTTGGCTTCAGCCGATTCGGACCACGAACGAGACTTCAATCCTTTTGTGATCATGCATCATGAATATATTTGTATGCAGTCCACTTATACCCAAGTGCCTATCGATATCTGCATGCCAGTGTCTTCCTAGCTATCCTGTCTAATTACGCTGCGTCTTGACTATTTAGCAACACAACTAATGTTTCCATCGTGAAGCATAGCGTATAGTAGACAGTATAGTAAAGCACGGCATCGTTGGATCATTCCGAATGCAAGAGGTCCTCGACGCAATGACAGGTTGGAATCAAACCACAACTTGCAGGTATGATGACCATGATTTATCAATCCCTTTCGCCAACCAGCTCTCAGCTCATCTCGGACACCTGGAGTGGATCCACATGGTAATCGTTGACAACTGGGAGTAGAATGCGATGATGGAAGATACATTAGAAATCTGATAGCATATCTTTTATACCCAGCCAATAGTCCCCGTCTGTCTGCTTGCTGATTTCACCCTTGGTCAACCATGCAAAGTCTGGGTATCGGTCGGGGTCAGGACGGACTTGTCCTGCGAGAATATGGCCTTTGTAAAAGAAGACGACATCCTGGAGGGCATTCAGTATACGGGTTTCGACAACGGGGGCAAAACTCACGTCTTGGGTGCTTTCTTTGGGAGGGTGATAGACGCCGATTGGGCTCCGGCTCACCATCCAGGTGTCCATATGTCGTCCGCACACTGTGCCTAGTCTTCGATGTGCAGCCTAGGAATGTCGTCTGAACGAATCCGACCGACAACACCTCGAGAGCGACACTCACCACATGCAAAGATTCGCCCTTTTCAACATCCCCTTGTGGAAACCGCCATACGTCCTCGCCGTTCTCGCGCGTCTTGAGCAAGAGATAGAGATTCCGCTGACCCCTCCTGTTGAGGTTCTTGAGATCGTTGGTCTCGTCTGCGTTGTGAACGCGCGACATGGACTCGTCGACCTCGTCCTTCATGGCGATTTCCATGAGCTCGGTGGCCGCGCTCCGTTCCTCGGAGGGATGCAAGCCAAACGGTGCCCCGAATGCCCTGCGCTCGCGTCTTCTCTCCTCGATGTTGAAGCGCGTCTCGAGGGGTGAGCCTTGCTTGAAGTAAAACTCGGTCGGGAAGGGGTTGCGCAAGGCGCGGTGTA
Source organism: Boletus huronensis (assembly GCA_038093155.1). Classification (NCBI taxonomy): domain Eukaryota; kingdom Fungi; phylum Basidiomycota; class Agaricomycetes; order Boletales; family Boletaceae; genus Boletus; species Boletus huronensis. Next base: position 62,057 of record JBBPRS010000020.1, on the reverse strand, counting down.
TGCGGGCCTGGTAGGCATAAAAGGCCTTTTCAAAGGGCGTCGGCGTGCGTGCGAGGAGCGGGGAGCGGTTGAGGACGACGGCGGTGTGCAGGTTTGGACGAGCGCGGGCGCTGGACGTCGCCTCTGTTGCAAACGCGCGGGCGAACATGATCAAGCGACCCCGTCGACCGTGAGAAAAAAAGGCCTACGCTGCGTCGCCATGTCGGTCTCGCTCGTTTCGAATGCATACCTCGACGAGAACTCGGCAAAGATCAGGTCAAAGCCGGTCCCATGGGAGGTCTGTGCGTCCCGTCTCCCGTCTCCACCGCTCACCCGTCCGACAGGGCTACCAGCGCGCCGAACTCGTCACCTCGGAGGAGCTCGCCCTCATCAAAAAGGTAGACAGACAGTCCAGGGCGAAGATGGAGTCCATACTCGTCTCAGACGGCCAGATATACGCAGTCCTCTATCTCCGCTTGCTCAAGAAGCTTCAGAGGGTCGACACCATGCAGTGTCTCCTCGTCTTGATCGCCGACGCGCTCTTGGGTGTGTTGCGCGTGCTTGGTGCTTGGATTGCAGCCCATTGATCGCACGGATGGATAGATCACGATGAGCGGATACCGCTCTTCACGAGGACTGCGCACTCGGATCCCGACCTCCCCTACTTGCCGCTCCTAAGGTAGCTCTTCCCCCTCTCTTCGCCGTTCAATGGCGAGATCTTCACGTGACATCCAGGACTCTAGAGGCTCAAGACGAATTCGTGCAGCTCAAGTCTGCGCAGATCCTTACCATACTCCTCAGCTCCGAGGCCACTCCGCTTCAACACCAACACCTGCAACCTTTCTTGAGGCTCCTCGCCTCACTCGTTCAGGGTCAATCTTCAAACAAGCGCGACGTCGCGGTGCAATGTCTCGAGGCCTTGTTGGCCCGTCCAGATTGCCGCAGAGCAGTTTGGGCTATTCCGGGCATCATCACCGGGTATTTCGTGGTCTCTTTGTTTGATCTAGCAAGATCTTATCTTTCTCGTACAGGTTGGTGGACATCCTTTGTCATAGACCAACCCCTCAGATGAGCTATCAAGTCATATTCTGCTTGTGGCTTTTAACGTTCGAACAAGACGTCGCTGCCCAGATCAACAAGTGGGTCGCTCGTTTCTTTACAATAACAGTGATCACTGAGCATTACCCACAGGAGATTTGACATCATACCCCTACTGATCTTGGTTGCGCAGGCGGCAGCTAAAGAAAAGGTCATTCGCGTGATCGTCGCCACATTCCGGGTATGTATCATCTCCTTCACTTGCGTTGGTCGCTTATGCTCCCCTCATCGCTAGAATCTGATCACGAAGGCTCCTTCCGCCAATTTGCCAGCCATGCTGGTTGCGCAGCTACTTCCGTTCTCCAAGAACCTCTTCGCTCGCAAATTTTCCGACGAGGACATTCTTGAAGACGTTCAGTTTGTCCGAGACGAGCTCGAACACAATTTCGAGAGCTTGACGTGAGTGGCGGGGTGAAACGCGATCGTTCGGTTTACTGACGCCGACTCAAGGACCTATGACGAGTATGTCTCTGAGCTGGCGTCTGGTCATCTGTCCTGGACGCCCGTGCACGAATCGGACGACTTTTGGCGGGAAAATGCGTCCAAGCTGAACGAGAAGGACTATGAACAGCTCAAGTGGGTGTTATTTTGCATGTTAGTGCATGGTTGAACATTTCTCCAGGATCCTCATCCGCCTACTGAGCACGGAGGATCCTCTCGTACTCGCTGTCGCAGTGCACGATCTAGGACAGTATGTCAAACACTGCGAACGGGGGAAGAAGTAAGTCATCACCCTCCGGATCAGCCTCGCCAGATCGACATCGTTCTTCTAGAGTTATCACGGACCTGGGTGCTAAAGCACGAGCGATGGAACTCATGACACACAAGAACCCAGACGTGCGCTACCACGCACTTGTCTCAGTCCAGCAGTTCGTCAGTCACCCATGGATCACTGTATGATCGATGGACCCCGCGTTGCTCCGGGATCACGAGCATAATCAAGACAATGGGTAACGTACAACAACGAAACATTCCGTAGAACAGATGCAAAGATGATTATGATAACCTATGTTACGGCTGGATCCATACCTCTGCGATGATATCCAGTTCCTTCAACACGCGTGGTTCCTTGGCAACAACATATGTGCCTGGTTCAATATCTGCGTCCGAGAGATGGTCGCCGATGAGGATGACTCGAAGTCCGCCTGCACAGATAAAGCCGGTGCGAAGTGGTAGGAAGGTGAGTTCGAACGTTTGGCTTGCTTCGACGCGAGGCAGGTCGCTCGCTGGGACGTCCTGCTGTATGAGGTCGAAGGGGTCTAACGTGATTGCGGATGGACCGAGGAATGAGCATCCACGGAGTTTTGCGCTCCTCGTTTCGTCGAGTGTCTCAAAAAAGGGTGGCGGCAGCGATAGCAGTGGGTCACCTCCAGCAGTGACCAATTTATGAGGCGATGACACGAGGGCTTGTTCGCCCACTGATGCCTGCGTCGGGGTCGTCAGGGTAGACACATACGACGAAAAGCGGGAGTGCATCGGACTGCTCGCCACCGGGGTTTCTAACACGCTCTGGTTCTGAGCGGAGACCCGCGGAGGCATGACATGCTGCACGACGAAGCGAACCCGCCGACGTCGACCTCGCGGGATCGTGGCCGCGATGCTCAGCCTGAGTCCGAGCGTGAAGGGTTTCTCCACCCGGACTACATCGCCAGCGCGTCGCACGACGACGAGGTCGACGTCCAGATCCGACACGGGCTCTGGGATGATGAGCGGCTGCGGTTGTATCCCCGAGACCGAGGCCGAGATGGCGGGGGACAGAGGGCGCGAGGTGGGGATCGGTGTTCCGGGTTGGGGTCGGGGGCGGAAGGGAGAACTGGATCTGAACGTGCCTGGGGGCGGTGAGCTGGGGCGGGATGGTGGGAGTTGGGGAGAGCGGGGTCGGGATGGGCTGGAGGGGGTACCTTGCGGTGCGCGTTGGAGGTAGGGCGGGATAGCGCTGGGCGGCTGTGATGGTATCGGTGGAAGAGGCTGTTGTAGGCTTGGAATTCTGCGCGAGAGCATCTGTTACGAGCACGGAGGTGCGTTGAGCATCCATGTTAGCAGGAGGAAGAGGCACGAGGCACGAGCGATGACACTCACAGCGGTTAATAGACGTCCTGGTTCGCCGAATTTGGAGCGCCATGAGATATCGAGTCGACCGAGGGGAATCACAGCCCCGGGTGGGTGTGTGACTGGAAACGTCGGTACGTTGGTGGGGGAGAGTATGTATATATACTGTCGAACAGCCTGGGGCTGCATGAGCGCCATCGAACCGGAGAACAACTGTTGTAGTGCCTGCGCGCCGTCGCTCGAGGCGTCGGGTGCGGGTGCGGGGAGACGGTTGGCGTCCAACGCGCGCCAGCCCTCTGCACATTCGAGTTCCATCCGGTCGAACCACATGGTTTCTTGCGTCGTATTTTGGATGTGGACTTCGAGGAACACTTTTTCGCGTTCGAGGGGGTGGAGGAGGGCAGAGGGGGATTTCGGGGCGTGGACTTTGGTCTTGACGGACAACGGATTGGTAACCTGTCCCATCCACCACCCCTCAGCATACATGCGACCAGATAGAAGGAAGGCGAAAAGGCGAAACCGATGAAACGCACCGAAAACTTGTAAAATTTCCGAAAGCTCTGCACGCTCGGATCGTCCGACCCTTCCGCCGGTCCTGGCGCATAAGGATACCCAGGCGGAAGCCGATACGCGACCGTACACGCCAACACGTGTTGACCGAGCTCCTTCACCTCGTGATGCACGATATGTTCGAGGCCGTCCCCCGCCGCAAGCGTACATCCCGCTCCGCCAAGCTCGCACAGGGGCGACTTGGAGCTCGCGGTTTGCATTTCGAGGGAGACATGGACGCCTTGGACGGCTGCGTGTGTTTCGTTGTTGACGGAGAAACAGCAGGAGAATGTTTCGCCGAGCTGGATGGCACCGAATGCGGAGGGGAGGGTGAGGAATTCGGAGACGTGTGTGAGGTCGCGCAGGGTCTTGGGGTGGCCGGGGAGCGGTGTCGTGCCCTGGAGAGAGAGGATGGATGCGGTGGAGTGGGCGGAGAAGGAGGAGGAGCTGGAGTAGAAGGGCTCCCAAGCAGCCGCGAGTCCCGGCCGCTATGTCGATCATTCGTGGTGAGTATGGGGGGAGCTCCGAGTTCGCAAGCGACCACGCACAGATACCCGGATCACCTTCAGCGACAGAAGATGGCCTTGTCCGTCGACACTCGCCATGTTGGAGCTTGCGATAGGATGAGCGTCCGCGCGCGTTGTTTGTCGTTGTCAAGGAGCACCGAACAGAGCAGTGATGATGATGATAGCTCCAGCATGTATACTAATCCCTTCGTATCAAGTCCCCCTCGCCAACACCCGCTTCAAGTCCACGTTCTGCTTCTCCAACGTCTGGATCCTCAGCTGTGCCTCGTACATCTTCTTCAACAAGTATTTCCGCCTCTCCGTCGATGCTCGCCTGCTCTTCCACAGCGACTGGAAAAGTCTCTCAGGACCAGCGATTTCTTGCAGCGTGGCGAGCTCGGCTTCGCAAGACTTGATCGTATTGTCTGCACCAGCGATCAGTTTGTCGTTTACCGCCATGTCTTGCGTTGCTCGGAAGACGGGGTCTGTGGCAGAGTTAGCGACGTCGTTATGGTTAAGAGTAAACTGATGGGCGCCCACCATGTACAAGTCTCTCGAAGACGTATCTAAACACTGGTTTTCCAGGGCGTATAACGGACGGTCGGCCTGATCACAACGTCTCAACTGGTGTTTTTCACATGATCTAAATGAACGCAACTCACCGTTCAAAGTTCCGATAGAGATCATCTCCGTGTGTTCCATAGAGCGCAGAGCGAGTTCATCTCCCTTGAACGGGAAGTTTGCCAATACATCGTAATAAGGAAGCTGCGGGTTCGGATGATCGGTGAGCCTTGTCCTGGACGGACTTCTCAAACACAGGAGATTCACCTCTGCTTTCTGCGCGAGCTGCTTGAGTACGGTCCAGGCCTGCTCGCGCGACCATGACAGAGACTTGGCATCTTCAGTGTCCTCCCCAAAGGCGTTCTTCCGGAGCTCGCCGATGCTGCGTGAGATGATGTCTTCAACGGCATCCTCAATGGCCTGACCGCTGCGGACTTTGTGGATTAGCTGGAGGTCATTGTTAAAGCAATCTTTAAATAGGAAGAGTGAGTTCACTGACGATCTCGAGATCGCTCGCGCGACCGCCAAGGCGTTCAATACAGGCTACCTCGGGTTTGGTCAGCTCAGCAGTCATCCCGACATCACGTAGGCGTTGTTTCACGAACGCCAGAGCACTGCCAGTGTCTGCATCGTACAGAGGAATAGAGTTTAGTGGCTTTGATGGGAGAGCTAATAGTAACAGCGATGAGTGAGTTGTTGAACTATCTATGATCAGGTCATACCCCGTGTGATTAGCTTCGCGTTCTCTCTGTTGTCGCTGACAACGACAACATGCGCAACCTGAAACACGTCGGTCCGGTCAGACATGAAGAGAGCATCATGATACGATTGCCTACCTTGTTCTCAACCAGGGTTGCCGCCCACTGGCTAAGCACTTTCTGTACTTCTTCCCTGTAAACGCTACCGCGCGCGCCGTAGTTCTTAATGACTACAACGGGGAGCGCCGCAATGGCCACAACCTCCTCTGCGGTCCTTTCCCTCCTCATAAGCTCGCCTTCCACTTCTTTCTCCCTTTTAAGCTCCTCCTTCATGAAAGCACCGTCCTCCTCATCCACTTTCACATCGCTATTCGCTACGCTGAAAACTTCATCGCCGACGCCAAGCTCGGACATTATACCGTTCCCGGCAACGCAGTCTAGCCTGCCATCATGCCAGGTGCCCTGGCGAATACGCTCTGTTCGGCGAGCTTCCTCGATCTTACGGACTTCTGCTTCGCGCTGAGCTGTGAACTCTTGTTTGGTAGCTTTGCGAAGTGATCGGTTTACATTCATGAGAGCTGATCCCGCTACTTCGAGGATCTGTTTCAGCTGGTCCGGGAGGGAGTTGCTAAAACCGGCTTCACGTGTGTATACAGTGAATGAAGGGGAGGTTGTGTGAGAAGGGGTACGACTGACCTTTTTGACCGATGACGCCCATGCTCGCGATATCGATAATGTTGGTAAGAGAATTCAGGAAGGTAAATATGGGCCTGTAGCCTGTCTGTTGCGCTAGAGCAGCTACGAGTCTGGTGTCAGAAGTGGCTTTGTTGAGGTCTGCACAATCGATGACTAGAGTTTTCCTTGATGCGTCTCAGATATCTGAAAAAAAACAGTCGGAAGCTTGACTTACCTGTCACTGTCCTGCAATACGGCGGATACCAAACGCGACTTCCCGCTGCCTTGGGGACCATGAACGAATGCAACGGTTACTGCGAGCTTTGTGAGCGACACCTGTGTGATATTTCGGTAAGGGAACGAACGTACGTGGAGGATCGGTCAAATAGCTTCTCAAAGCATTTTCTGCTTCTCTGCGTTCCTTCCATCCACCCAGATCTGCTACTGGGATATCTTCAGGTGTGGATGAGAGGGATAATCGATCAAGAGCGTGAGTTCGCAGCCACTTGAAAAGTCCATATTCTTTTGGAGGTTCAGCCTTCTGAGGGTTGATTAGCAGGGAGTTGGCGAACCTCTGTAATCAAACCAATTCAACATCTTCCCTTCAATGGAAAGCGCTCGGATAGGGTCAAAAACCTGCGCACAGTGGGTTAGTGCACGACTCAGATACTCATTCTGTGCTTACAGTGTATGTCAATGTGCCAAGCAAGAAGAATAGGATGGGAAGGACTATTCTTGGATGACTAGTGAGCCAATTGCGAATAACATGAGCCTGGAGGGGTCGCTGGTAAAGTATTTGGAAGCTAGTAGGTTGGTTGCTATTCGGGAATTGATACCCATGGATGACATTGCGCGCGATAGCAGCCGAGCGAACGCGTACAAATGAAACTTCTGCGGCACGAAGAGTTCCAGCAGGGACAGGTTTCGGGGGAGTTAGATCATGTATGCGACCGTATGGCTGTTGAACGAGTGAGAATGGTCCCTATAATAGCAATAACTAAACAACTTGCGCGGAAGAGCTCGTAGAGGGTTTCTTCTTGGATATCGGGTCCTTCGAACCCAACTTTTAAAACAGGTGAGGGGAACCTGTTCATATCCTGATAGTATGTTATGAATGCAGTTTACCATGGGGCGTAAAAACGGACCTCCAACCATGGTTGACCTTTGACAAGCCAGACATTTCCCCAGTCGAGGCCAGCCCAAGAGGGCATGGCATGGTTGTCGGCTTCCGTCCTCAGTTCGTCTTCAATGTCTTTCAGTGCACTCTCGTTGTCACTAGCACTATAGGTGAATTTGACAAAGACACCGCCATCCTTTTGGTATGGTTGAAGGGAGAGGACCTTGAACCCGTGTGTCTTGACGACAGAAAGGCGGGATTCTAGTTCCCCTAGAAGTGACTCTTCACGTAACACGCCAATGTAATGGCGAACACTGGGGTAGCGATCAGGGAGGTGGAGTGACGCGATCGGGACGTGCGTACTCCCAAATGCCCAGTCGGATGGGAAAGACAGAGTCGACGAACAGCCAGCCCTCCTGTGTGCGACGGCATATTGATGCGACGACCACGGCAATAATCGCAGAGACTCACTGCAGGGACGTCGGTACTGTCTGTCAATTTCCGGATGCCAGGGGTTCTCGTAGCGGCTACACGCCGCACTGCTGAGCTGTTCGCGGTACGTTTGACGGCCAAACCTGCGACGTTTCGAGGCAACATACGAGCCGAATTTCTACTACTACGTACTGGCTTGACTTACCCCGACACGACCGTGGGAACATATCTCCATTTCGAGGTTTCTCTATGGCTTGTTTTTACATGGGCCTCGTTCTCCACCACACCCGTCGTCCACGTCCACGTCCACGTTCACGTCCGCCCGCCATCCAAGACAGCGATGAGCACTTATACCCATCAAAACCACGCCGCTCCTCTCGCTCGCTCAAACTCGTTCTTTGGCACCATCAAAAACATCGTCACCGCCCCCTTCTCCTGGTTCGCGGGTTCAGACGACGAGTTCGAGGATGCGAACGGAAAGCGGAGACGACTCCCGGTTGCGTCCGAGGATGCACACACGGAAGACGAGAGTCTGCCGAGCAGGGCCAAGAGAATGAGGGTCAGCTCCCCCGACAGAGACATCCAGCCATACCTCGATCCCCCCAGGTCGGCCTTTGCCCAATCACGGCGCACGTCACATCACCCTGCGTCCGGAGCCGTTCGCGATATCACCAGGTCTCCTCGGAAGACGCTACATATTCCATCGTCCTCGAATCAGTCGCCACATAACCGGCGCACGTTATCACCCTTTCCCAGCGTCCCGCACCTCAAACCTCGGGGGATAACACGCACGATGTCCCTCGATCCGCCGTCCCATTCAGGTTTCTCGTCTCGTATACAGGCCGTTCCTACGATCCTGGATCTCCAATCGGAGCTAAATCACGCAGAGGATTCCATGTCTACCAGTCGGGACGTGTCTATGTCCCCACGACGTCTCCGGGTTCGCTCGTCACTCACGCCTCAGCCTTCCGGTACTGGCTTTGGTCCTGTCGTCCCACCACGTCGGGAGCGTGGTCCAGACGAACCCCCTCCTCTGACCGCTCTGATGTCAAATCCCATGTTCGTAAAACCACCACCTGCCGTTCAGAAACAGGTTGCTGCGGAGCCTCCGAAGCAGCTAACTCTAGGAACCCTAATAGATTCTCAGCGTAGCGTACGTCCTACGTGCTCTGTAGGGCAAGGACGAGGCGCTCATCTCATCATCTATTCCAGGCACGTGCACCAGCTCGTCAAAGTTCTATCTTGTTCGGAACGGGATCAATGACAGATGTTTCTGCGCGTATGTCCATCAGCTTATTGAATTATCCCCCCGACCGGACTTATATTTAGCAGGACATCTCTGGCCAGTTAACAAAGCCGAAATAGCTTTACATGAGCTGGAGGTATACAAAACTCCGTTGTTGCCTACACGATTGAAGGGCGCTACCGCAGTTCCGGATATGTTCCTGCACAAAGAAAGGAAGCATTTAACGCTAATGACCGATGACAGACCTGTCAAGCCTCGACTTGGAACGAAGAGTAAAGGGAAAGAAAAGGGCAAGAGAAAGGAGAGGGAATCGATGAATGGGACGAAACCGTATGCGGGAGAAGGTGGTGTGAAAAAGTGGCTGGCAAGGCGCAAGAAGGAGGAAGAGGAAGCAAAAGAGAAGGAGAGAGCCGATGCGATGGAAGATGAAAGAGCAGAAGAGGAGAAGAAACGCAAGGACGCTGAAGCAGAGAAGAAGAAACGTGAGGAAGAGCTTAAGGTTCCTCCACCTCCTCCAGCTCCTGTCTTTGAGCCAAGAGTGTCTCGTGAAGGCCCTTTAACCTCTTCATTGCGAGTGGGTCGTACGAGGATTGGGCGAAATCACATAGAACGCCCAGTATCACGACGTGCGAAGTTCTCCGCAGCCTTTGAAGATGAAGACGAAGATATGGAAGAGCCTCGCGCGGCAGAGCAGAAAGCGCTTGAGGAAGCAGCTACGAAAGCACCAGCGTTTGAACTCCCTGTGGGTTTCACTTTCGCCAAAGAGGTGGGTTGTAGAGTCGATCAATTGGGTATCTCACTTACACATCGTAGACGACTATTACGCATGACTTGGCCCATGCAAAGGAACCACCGATTACTTCACTTCCATTTTCCCTCACTAAACCTACACCAGCGCCTCCTGCAGCTGAGACGGTCAAGGTGGCTCCAATCCCAGTCCTGATGACCCCGGCTCCAGCTCTGCCCAAGATAGCACTTATACCTCCTACGCCTGAGGCTATAAAACTCGCTCCAGCGGCTCCAACTCTTCCGGTGACAGTAGCACCAACATCCAGTGATGCACCAAATGGGATACCAAACTTTTTCGCCAGTTCCTCCGTCTTTACCAAGGCAGCGACCGTTACGACACCATCCTCGTTTCTCACTCCCCCTGCGGTGGAACAATCAAAACCCGCAGAAGTTCCGCAACCACATGCACCAAAGGCGGCTGATTCAACTCCGTCGCTGTTTGGTGCACCCTCACGGCCTATATCCATATTTGCCCCGCCTTCCGACTCCACAGCTCCTTCCACCTTTGCAGCACCTACAGTACCAAAGGAAGCCGAAAAGCCTACGACGGCTACACCATCCCTGGCCCCACCACTCACATTCGGGCCACCCGCGAAACCGGTGGAGTCTGCTCCAGCCCCTCCTCCCAGTCTACCGTCCAAGCAACCACCTGCAACAGAGCTCGCGAAGCCCGCTGCTCCATTAAATGGCACTCCCTTTGCGTTTGGTGTTTCACCTCCAGCACCATCCCCGGCTCCGGCTGCGATTTCGACTCCCGCTGCGCCTGCCGCTACCATCGAAGCGCCAAAGGGTGTCTTCACCTTTGGTCAGTCATCCCCCGCTACCGCATCAACATCAGCCCCTGCACCGGTGACAGCACCGTCTACAACTGATGCAACCAAATCCCTATTTGGTACTCCTCCACCTGCGACTCCGTTCTCGTTCGGACAGCGTCCCAGCACTGTTCCAGCTGAGGAAAAGCCTGCCACGAGTCCATTCTCCTTCGCATCAACCTCCACGCCAGAGAAGAAACCTACGACGGGTTTCAGCTTTGGCTCTTCGACTACCTCGACGGCAGCCCCTGCTGCTCCACCTGCATTCGGCTTTGGTGCTACTCCCAGTGGAACAACTGCGGCAGATGTCTCCAGTAAACCTTTCGCGTTCGGGTCAACTACGTCAGCTCGACCTGTCACACCTCCGAAAGCTGTGCAAGAGGTGACGATGGACGAGAGCCCAGCGAGGGATGTGGTGCTGAATGGCAATGGCAAAGCACCGGAAAGACCAACGCTCAATTTCTCCTTCAATACGTCGAGCGGATCTGCATTGTTCGCTCAGAGTCCAGCTACGACCACGGCCCCATTTAGTTTTGGTGCACCAGGTGCGACCGTCAATCCATTTGGAAAAGAGGAGCAAAAGGAGACTAAGCCAGCGGTCTCCTTTGGTGGGTTCGGGCAAACATCTTCTACAGGTGGTTTCTCATTTGGTCAAAAACCGCCAGAGAGTCCGTCGACGACTGCGCCTGCGCCTGCTCCCTTCCAATTTGCGCAGCCATCTCCAAGTGTTGCTCCTGTATCACCTTTCTCGTTTGGTGCTACACCTGCTTCCTCGGGTCCATTCGGTCAACCCTCGGCAGCTTCTGCGCCATCCAGTCCCTCGACGTATAATCCGACTGCATCGTTCACCTTCGGGACACCCACCACGACGCAGCCAGCAGCTAGTCCATTCGCATTTGGGCCAGGCAGTCAACCTGCTTCCTCTGCTACTGGTAACACCACACTTCCGTCTGGAACGACCGGCAGTGCACCATTTACATTTGGTGCAGGGGCAACTGCGGCGCAGGCGGGAGGATCATTGTTTACGATGGGGTCTGCACCACCCCCCGCGGAAGGAGCGGGTGGCAGGCGAATAAAAGGTCTTCCGCGACGCGGCGGGAGACGGTGACGGCGATTTGCGAATGTGGCGCGGCCGCTGGTGAATGAACACGACGATGTTTCCGCGCTAATCCTTTTTGTTTTGCTCTGAATGTTTGCTCTCCTTTCATATTCTTGCGCTGCCTCCCACCACCTACACAGATGTTAAGCATCGACGGTACGACCTGCTGAAAAGGCACGCGTCGTTTTGTGGTTTTCGCTCTCATCCATCTTATATTGGGGGCTCCTGTCTCTAGACGTTCTCTTTGGGAACCTTGGAATCGTCGACGTTGCACGCTGGGTGGCTGACGGCCACCACTCATTCACACTGGTACTCTTGATTTTTCTTTGCTCTTCCATCCGCAACCTCGATTCATTGCTATCCCCTTGCATACGTCTGGCGCTTACACGATACTTACACAGGCTCAAGGCCTCGTAGATCCATTCAAGTTGCATAGTCTGTCCCATCACATTCAGCCTCACATACATACTACGTTGTTGTGTTTTCTTTCTCTCTGGGTAGATACGTTTCTAATGTGCATGTTCTGCTACTAGTAGAATTTATGATTGCGAGTGACGACGCGTCTGATATGATCCTCGATCGGACACCACACCATCCTGCACTATGCCTCGCGAAATTGTGACAATCCAGCTCGGACAATGCGGGAACCAAAGTGCGCCCCCTTCCAGTTCCCAGCGCGTCCAGCTGTCGTCTAACGCGTGTGTGTCCGCATCGCCCGCGTGCACTCGCACTCGCTGCCATCATTGCCACAACAACAAAAAAAACGACGACAATGGAATGACGATGATACGATCAAGTGGGTGCCGTGTACTGGCAACGACTCTGTGCCGAACACGGGATCAACAAAGAAGGCATCCTCGAAGAGTGGGCGACGGAAGGCGGCGATCGCAAGGACGTGTTTTTCTACCAAGCAGACGACGAGCACTACATTCCGCGTGCCATTCTCGTCGATCTCGAGCCTCGGGTACGTGTCCCTCTTACCTGAGAAACTCGGTTGAAATCGGCAACGACGTTTGACAACGTGAAGGTGATCCATAACATTTTGGGCTCGCCATGGGCGAATTTGTATAACCCAGAGAACATATTCATGTCAAAGGATGGTGGAGGGGCGGGGAATAACTGGGCGCACGGGTATGCGTCGGGGGAGAAGTTGTACGAGGAGGTGATGGAGATGGTCGATAGGGAGGCGGAGGGGAGCGATTCGCTCGAGGTACGCACACCCCTTTTTTTCCGTTGCGCTGGGTCGCTCTCCCCCCCCCCTAGTCCTCTGACGTTGGACATCGTTCCCCCTCTTTCTTTCAGGGATTCATGCTCATGCACTCCATCGCCGGCGGAACGGGCTCCGGCTTTGGCTCGTTCATACTCGAGAGGCTGAACGACAAATTCCCGAAGAAGCTCATCCAAACGTATTCTGTCTTCCCCAACGCGCAAGAGGGCGACGTCGTCGTACAGCCGTACAATTCACTCCTCACGCTCAAACGGCTGACGAACCACGCCGATTCGGTCGTCGTGCTCGACAACGGCGCGCTGTCGCGGATAGCGGCCGATAGGCTGCACGTACAGACCCCCACGTTTGATCAGACGAATCAGCTCGTGAGCGTAGCTTGTTGTCGTCGAAACGTAAATGGCGCTGATGTTGTCAGGTGTCGACGGTGATGGCTGCGAGTACGCAGACGCTGCGTTATCCTGGTTACATGAACAATGACCTTGTGGGCATCATCGCGTCTCTCATTCCTACACCTCGATGCCACTTCTTGATGACGTCCTATACCCCATTCACGAGCGACCAAATTGACAAGGTCGGTTCGCGGTTCTTACACGATCGTTTCTCGGACTCTCCCTACTCACCGCGGGCTGACTCTTAGGCGAAACCCATCCGGCGTACGACAGTTCTAGACGTCATGCGCCGTCTGCTACAACCGAAAAACCGCATGGTTTCGACGACGCCCAGCAAAACCGCCTGCTACATCTCCATCCTCAACATCATCCAGGGAGATGTCGACCCGACCGACGTGAGACGGGTGACCGACCCTCGCTGTGCTCGGTTCGAATACACTGATCGTGTTCGTTTGCGACCGCTTTATAGGTACATCAATCGTTGCTCCGCATACGAGAACGACAGTTGGCCAATTTCATACCGTGGGGGCCTGCGTCGATACAGGTGGCGTTGACGCGTCGGTCGCCGTATGTGACTACGAACCATCGGGTGAGCGGACTGATGCTCGCCAACCACACGAGCATCGCTTCCGTACGTCTCCCCCTATTTTTCTCACCTCGCCCGCCCCAAAAGATTTTTTGGGGTTGAGGTTGAAGCTGAGGCTGAGATCACTTATTGTTCGTTGTTGTAGCTGTTCAAGCGTATGTTGGACCAGTTCGACCGTCTCAGAAAGCGGAATGCGTTCTTGGAACAGTACAAGAAGGAAAAGATGTTTGAAAACTCTTTGGAAGAGTTTGATGATGCGAGGTGAGTGTGATGTCGCGTCTTTCGGTCGCGTATCTTGACGTCTCGTTCTCTAGAGCCACGGCGGAGGAACTGCTCAAGGAGTACAAAGCTTGCGAAAGCGCAGATTATATCACATACGTAGGTCCTTCGTTTCTGCCTTGTCATCATCGTTGATCATACTTCCTGCAGGGCGCACACGAAGAAGGATCGTGAATATGTATCCAATGACCACAGCATTCTAATTGTACCAATAAATTGCTTTATCTTGCTTCTTGTACTTTGTTTTACTAGTGTTCAGACATCACACTTGCATTGAAAGAAATACATTGAGGATGAGATCTAAGGATGACAAAGAACACAGGTAATGGTAATGTGATAGCAATCCATGACGGTATAGTCTGTCGATATTAGAGGGTTATGGAGGGGTCAAATTACGACTTCTTTGGCCCCTCCAGCTTCTTCCCAATGTCTGAACCTGGAGCCGAAAATCAAATTTGCCATGCTAGACGAGACAGAAGACAATACATACCACGAAGCTTGACTCCCAGGACCCTCTCCATCTTGGAGAGAATTTGGGGATTGGGGATAGCCTTGCCGGACTCGTACTCCTGGATGACAGAGGGCTTCTCGTTGGTCTTTTGAGCGAGATCCTTCTGCGTCAGCTGCTTCTCCATACGAGCGGTCTGGATGGCCTATGACACACATGAGCGCGTGAGTGACCCTTTGAGAGAATACAAAAAAAGGAGGGGGGCGCGGAGGGATAGTTCACCTTGCCGACAGAGGCGTTGATCTTGGCAGGTGGCGCGACCTCGTTCTCGCGATCAAGTTTGGCTACTCTCTGGTGATCTGGGCCTAGGGGAGTATGGGCGTCAGTAATCAGGCTGCGGTGGCAAGCGAGCAATGCGCACCGACATGCGCCTTGTTTCCGCCGGCAGTGACTTTCTTGTCAGTCGCAACGACGGCCCCGGTTCGACGAGCCTACGCCAAGGAAGGGGGGTGAGTGATTCCAAGCGACTGCATCACGAGTCGACTTACGGCTGTAAAAGAGAGAGAGGATGAGCAAGGCGACAAACGAAAGGAGAGCTGTGCAGATTACCATTCAGGTCAGCAGCGTTGCGAGTGACTTTGGGGGCTTTGGCTTTGAAACCGACGACGAGCTTGCTGTCCCAGTCGGCGTTGCCGTTCATCGTGGAGGTGGAGTTTTGCTGGGTGTGGTGGTGGTGGTGGTGGTGGAAGGTGAGAGCAGTCTAGTCGCAATACGTTTCGGTGTGTCAGTGTCACTCTGTCACGGAGTGTCACGAATGACTCGCACGTAGAAAATTCTAGCGAAGTTCGAGAGTCCTCCCCCCTTGGCCTTGGGCGACGTTCAACTGGGCCCGTGCTAGCGCTGGATGAGTCCCTGCGCTTCATGAAGTTCCATCTCACTTTGTGGCCTGCAGTTGAGGTTCCCTGAGCAGTGATACGTGACGTGACGGATGACTGCTAAGTTGTGACAATTGTCTTCCTCTGTTTTCCTCCAGCACGATGTCCCCCCTCCTTGCCCGTGTCGTCCCCAAGTCGTCTCTAAACCCCATCCGAGTTCGCCCACCTCCGCTCACTAAAAAGCAAGAAAAGGCACTCAAAGAACCACTCATCAAGCTCATGCAGAAGCGACAGGCGGAGGCGGGCGCGTCCTGGCCACAGAATTTGCGCATCGAGCCTGTCGTTTCAAGAAGAAAGATTGGGAACGCGCCCAAGTCGCTGAGATCGACGTTGAAAAAGATGTTGACGGAGCGGTAAGGGTGTTGGGTGCGCGTGTTCGTTTTTGGCGTCGTCTAGGTCGGAAGTGGGTTGGCTAATCTGATGATCGTTGCAGATTACGCACTTCATTTAGGGGACGTCGTATGTGCTCGCACCATCAATCGGCGTAATCACGGAACTTGGCTACCACATTGTTGTCTGCTATCGATGCTGTCCATGTCCATAAGCTCAGTTAAAGGCCAGCACGCTTTCCGGCCGCCTCCTTTCCTTGCTCGAATACCTTTTCCAACAGCTGGTTGAACCGCTCCTTGTACTGGCCACATACACCGTGCCCCGTTTTCTCCCAGCACTGATACTCCGCTTCGGGCATGTGACGCTTAAGGTTCTCGCCCTCCGTGTGGGGAATGAGTACATCCTGGGCAGCACTGAGAACCAACACTTTGGGCACGGACGCAGAGACTTTGGCAAGTCGGCCTGGTGCCATGCAATGCGTCAAACCTGCCACCATTTGCCCGAGGGCACCCACGAGTGTTTGTGGTTTCGTGATTTCCATCCTGCGACGGAGAAGCTCCAGGCGGATTGGGTTAAATGGGAATCACCTCTTCGAGGCCGAAACACATACCTCCTCCTGAACTTCTCTATTGGTTCGACCCTCCGGATCATTCTCCGCCAAAGAATCCAACCATTCGTTAGGGAATAACAATTCCTCGACGACTGGAATTCTCTTGTCTGGGTCAGATGTGGTGAGCAGTCTGAGTTGAAAGAGTCAGACGAGCGCAAGATAAAGTGGGTGGGGGTGATGTGACCTCGCAAAACGCAGACATCCGGACAGCTGGCACGCGTCGGTCACTTGATTTTATCTCAAGACATCATATATGCGCACATACCGAGGGCATACTGGCCCAAATACTTCCACCAGCGCGTGTCACGACGAGGCTGAGCGACATGATTCGATCGGGAATGCGGTATGCGAGTTCTGAGGGAGTTAGACGTTTCATCACTGATGTACGGGTGAAATACCTTGGGCAATCATTCCACCCAAAGATATGCCGACGACATGCAAACTACGATCCTCCGTCCACTGTAAGTAATTGAGGAGGCAGATGATATCTTCTGCCATTCCGCTCGACCTATTGCCGGGTCAAGACCTTGCACTGACAAGAAACCGTGCACGAACGAATAGGGACCCCAAGGAGACCCGCTCATGCCGACGCCGCGATTGTCAAAGACAAGGGTGGAATATTGCTCTAGCTTGCCAAAATGATCTACCTGAGGGAGCCAAGCAAAGGAGCTGTTGTTCAGACTGCGGATGAAATGAGTATCAAACGCGCGTCTTTGAAGAATCTGGACAGTCACCCCATGATGAAGATGATTTTCTGTGGACCGCTGCCGTGTACTTCGAAATAGAGGGAATGACTTTCGAGAGGTTCGTGTTGGTGGCGAATCTGAGTGACGGGACACAGGCCACGACGGGTGCATGTATGCGGGTCGAATATGGACTGGTACTCTGAAGCTACTTCTTGGTCGCCGAGGTTGGCCATCGTCGTGGTCGTCGCGTGAGATGACGTGAAAGCCCCTCTGATGGTCGAAACAAACACGTGAAGGATAACTTTTTGCTTCCGACTGTCGACATGGCCAAGCTACTGACTTGCACGTCTTTTCTTTCATTTCTGATCCCACCTGACCGTCCTACCAGATGTTTTATTCCCCCTCCTCGTCTTCCTCTTCCTCGAGTTTGCCGCCATCCGCCTCATCATCCACCAATCCCTCTTCCCAAATGGCCTCCAATCCAAAATGTGGGCCATATGCGACCCCGACCCCGACCTCGCCCCGCATCCATATCGCTTCGCATACACCAATAGTCCCAAGGCAAACGAAACCCTCTGCAGCATGATCGTCTGCTTCCACGCCCTCATGGACACAGCCTACCATCCCCTCCTCGCCGCGCTCTTCTCGGTAGTCGGTGTCGTCGCGTTGATCCCCTTCCTCGAGGCCGCCCGCGATCGCCGTTCGTTCCCCCTCCGCGTGCCCACCGCCGTCGGCATCCTCTTCCAACTCGCCTCCATGGGCGTCATCATGCCCATCTACGCCCTCCTCTTCGTCATCACAGGCACAGCGTCCATCCGACCCAGCACCACCCCGATCCCAAGCCCGCCCTCGAAAATCAATCAAGCCAATGCCGAAGCCCTCCTCTTTGGCCTCGTCCTCGGCTACGTCCTCCCCACCACCTCCATGCTCTTCCTGGTCCGCCCCTCTGTAACCGCCGTCTGGCAAGCGTTTCCCCTCCTTTTTTCCCTCGCCACCTTTTTACACAAGGTCATTCGTCCCCCTTCGCGCTACGACCAGTTTGGTCACCTTACCGTCATGGCCACCCTCGTGTTCACCTTTGTTGTCTCCGCACTCCTCCACGCGGTCTATGTCTGGCCGGTCCTGACAGACAGCGCCGCCCTGCGAACAATGTTCGTACCGGTTGTAGTCGACCTCGATCCGGCAGTGATGTCCTTGACAGACGGCGTGCTCGAGCTTATCAAGTGGGATTTGATCTTTGGCGCTGGCTCAGTCATACTCGCGACGTTCTGGATGGCGAACAATGAGTTCCATCTCGTCGGGATCCTTGTTTGGTATGGCGTCGCGACTATCGCTCTTGGCCCTGCCGCTGCCATCGTCGGTGTGTTCTTGTGGCGGGAAAGACGACTGAACGGACGGAGCCAAGCGGAGAAGATCCCACAAAAGATGGAATAAAACGTTGAGAAACTTATATATGTATATGCTTATATATATGTCTATCCCACTGCCCAGAGATACAAGAGCGAACGAGAACGTGTGTGAGCGCAGCACAATGGCATCCTGAGCCTCTTGCATTAGCTCCAGTGTATACGCTCTTCAGGCGATTTAGACGAGCGAGGAGGGCGTTCGGACGGGTCGTTGCCACTCTTCCGCTTCCGGCAGTACTACTACTGTTCACACGGCTTTCTTCTGGTGACTGGTCTGAGCCAGTTCCGACCATGCCCAACGCATCCATCGTACACGTTGCCTGCTTCGCCATCGGTGCAGCCGTCGGAGGCGGCGTCGCGACGGTCGTGTCCTCCCGCAAGCCCACTCCCGCCCCACCGCCCATCATCGACCTAGCCGCAAAGGGAGACGCGAAGATATCCACCGCCGTAGCCACCGTACCCACAGTGTCTGCGGTACTCAAGTATGGGCACCCAGGTGGGTGTCCCTCCCCCTTCCCAAGTCCAGTCGGCGGTAAGGGTGATTGACTGGTCGTGCAGGGCCGGTCCCAGATCTCCTCGTGCGCAAGGCGTATACAGCTGCGTACGATAGACGACTGCGTCATCCTGCCTGGGTAAGTTCACCCCCCGCGTCTTATCCCCTTCGTCGTCCCTTGACACGACCGCGCGCGCCACGTCTCGTCTCGGTCTCTCTTACCTAGACAGCCGAACATCTCACGCTCGCCTCGTTGGGCAAATCTGGCATCGCGCCCGCCTCGGACGACGAAGCGGGCGACAGGACGAGGTCGACTTTTACCGAAGACGACTCGTTGCCTACCGTGTTCCGCGCGAAGCTCCAGGACTACTTCAAGAGCGGGTATGATCGGGGACACATGTACGTTATCATCTTTTCGACGCGTTCGTTGGACGGGATGATGATGACGACGACGTCGGGATAGGGTGCCCGCTGCAGACGCCAAGGTCTCTCAGGAAGCCATGAACCAGACTTTCTTGTTGTCCAATATCGCACCGCAGGTCGGGGTAGGATTCAACCGTCATTGTACGCTTCACATGCTTCTGAGCTGCGTCGAAATCTCTCAACGTTTGACTCTTCCCCCCCCACATAACAGACTGGGCTTACGTCGAAGACTGGTGTAGAAGACTCACAAAATCGTTTTCCGACGTCTACGTCTTCACTATCCCGCTTTACCTTCCTCACAAGGACCCAGACGGCAAGTGGCGCGTCGTACGTGTTTTTATCTATCCATCCATCCCCTTTGTCCATCCTGATTCCCCACGACAAAAAAAAGAATTATGAAGTCATTGGTTCGCCGCCCAACATCGCCGTACCGACCCACTTTGCAAAGGTCGTCCTCGCGTCAAGACCATCCTCACCCTCGACCCCCGACATCCACGAGATATCCACCGGCGCATTCGTCCTCCCAAACACAATCATCCCCGACGAAGCGCCGCTCGAGAGTTTCGTCATGCCAGGTACGTTTTTCCCTTTTCTCCCCGACAATCGCCTTTTTGAAACGCACTCACACGTCGCGCTTACCGGCTCTTTTTTTTTTTTTCATTCAATCCTCGCTCACGCTTATAAAAAAAAATTAGTGGACACCGTCGAACGTGCCGCAGGTCTCACCCTCTTCTCAGACGACCTCAAGAACGCCTCGAAACATATCTGCAAGACCACTAAATGCGAGGTGATCGTCCGCCGTTTCGACGAGGCGCAGAAACGACCAGAGATTCGACGGTCGGTTTCTGCACCTCGTTGAGGATCGGTGTGTGGCGGGGGGTTCTTGACGTCTTCGCTTCCATGCCCCCACCCCCCCGCCGGCATTACTTTTTTTACTGCTGGCATCTTTCTGATCATATACTACTTATCTGGGGGTCGGTTCGGTTAGCGTCGCCTCGCAAAGGCACTCGTTGATGGCCGGCCTGTTTCAAACGTTCAGGGCAAGAAACAGGGTAGCGACGATGTGGATTGGCCGCATCAAGCAGCACGCACATATATAGACGGGACCTATCATACACTGGCATACATATATCTATATCAGAATTGAAAGAAAAAATCCACTCCAATGATGCTGTGAGACGAGGCAAGTTGATGTAAAAGAGTGATGCCCATGGCAAGAAGCCCGTAACCCCGCGAGTGAGAAAGGTTATTACGAAGATCGTGCAGGGTTGGGAGAAGTAAGAAAAAAGCCCGAGGTCGATTTGATGTGGGAGATATGCTGACGATGCGGTATACAATTTATATATCAGACGGGAGGGGGGAGGGGGGAGGGGGGGGGAAAGGGATACTGTGACGAAGCGAACATGCGATACACCGACCCTTGAATCAAACGAGCAAGAGAGAGAAGCAAGAAAGAAAGAAAGAAAGAAAGAAAAACGACGATACGAAATGATAAAACCATTTGAGATTAAATGCAAGGGATCATGCATATCAGGCATATATACGTTCTCAAGGGAAATGCCTACTCGCCTATACGAAACGGTTCAAGGGGGGGATGAAAAGAATATATATATATGTCTATATCTCCAGAGGCTCGTGCGTGCGTGCCTCGAGGCCACTTCCACGCGCCTGCATATCCATGTTACTGTTTGTCCCCCTTCGTGCTCCGAATCCACCGATGCCAGGGCCGCGTGGCTGCCTCATGACACCACCACTAGGACCCTCGTTCAGGCTTCCATTGATCGAACCCATTACGCTGGAGGGGAGGCTTGGCACGGGAGGAACAGAGCTGCTTCCAAAGCTGCTGCCGAACAGGGACCCAAAACCTCCTGGAGAGCGGCGAGACGGAGACGCGATGGTGGCATAACCCTCTCGGATGTTCCCATTAGATGCACGCGTGGTGAGACGTGGCGCTTGCGTATGCAGGGTCTTCATGTCAGGCATCGATTTTTTCATGCGCAGGGTGCTTGCAATCTGAGACTGGGAAGACGAAGCCGAAAGGTATGCAGAAGGGGCGCGCGATAAAGTGGGGGGCTGGGTTCTCTGCAATGTAAAATGACATAAGTGAGGCTTCCTGGACGTAAACGTTAAGCGAAACTTGCCCTGTTAGGATCAATTCGGGTTACGACGGCGTATCTATCTTCCCCTTCGCCGACTGAGTAATGAAACACGCCTAGTTTCTGAGCAATCAAATGAACTACCCTCCTTTGCTTGGGGGTGAGCGTCCGCGAGAACGCGAGTTCGTCTCTCATGCGATCGTCTTTGAAAAGCAGGATCCTGGAGTAAATCTCAAGAGTCGAAGGGTCGTTCAAGTCCAGCTCGTTAGACGGCGACGCTTTTTCCGACGGATTTGGCGTTGCCGGTGCCACAGGGGGAGAAGTCGGAGGGTTGAAGGCCTGCGCAATCGGAAGCGGCGGCACAGGCGGCGGAGAATACTGAGGTGGCTGATATGCCGCTCCAGTCGAGAAAGAACGCTGAGGGGTGAAAGTTGGGGCAACGATGGGCCCAAAGTCGTCATAAGACTGGTGAGCCGCCGCTGCCGCAGCCTGCTGTTCCTTTTCCAACTGCATGGAGCGCATCCGACGGATTGCCTTTTCTCTCTCGATACGCTCCTTTTCGCCTGCCTGTAAAACTTTTTTGTATTCCACGCGGAGTTTGCGACCCTGAACATCGAAACCGTTCAAGGCAGCCACGACCGCGTCTGCATCGGCAGCTTGGCGGAAGTTGGCAAATGCCAGGCCGCGAAACGAGCCCTGTTGATCGAGATGGTAATTGAATGCATAGGGGGTAGGAATCGACAAAGATGCCTAGAAAGGCGAGGTTGATCAAATCCATCGAGGACCAATTACTGGCGATGGACTCACGATGATATCAAGGAGGGTTTCGCGTTTGACGTTGAAAGGTATGTTCTTGATGACAATGGCAGTGGGTATAATCTCGTCATCGGGATTCTGACCAGGTGTGGAGGGAGCTACGGGAGGGGGAACGAGATGACCCATTGGGGGGGAGCCACCCGAGGACGAAAAATCAGAATTGTTGTTGGGCGAAAGAGAACGGTTTTCGGGGACGGTGACAGAGTTGTCGAGCCATTGCTGGGGAATAAAAGTGAGAGGAGACGAAGGGGAGGCAGTGATAGACGCACGGTGGGAAGACCGCCACGGAGAGCCTTCATCTTGAGTGGGGAAGGGTTCATATTGAGGGGACTGTAAGGAGACTGGGCCGAGATCGGAGGGGATGTAGTGAACTGGTACTGCTGTCTGCCGCTGCCTGGGGCTGAACCATCATAATCGTAAGTGTCGTTGAGACGCTGCTGGGAGGGTTGGGTGTTGAAAATGTCAGGTGTTGGGGAACTTGTCATGATGGAAACCTTGTAAACTTGTATACCGCAGAAAGCCTTTCAAACCACTCGTGAACAGGAAGAAATAGAAGAAGAAGGAGAAATCGAAAGGGAGGAGGAGGAAAGCGTATAAGAAAAAGGTGTCGAGCGAGCCTTGTCTTGAAAGAAACGAACAAACCACGCCCCCACGCCACCGATGAGTCCTGAAATCAATTTTTTTTCTCCATTTTCATGCCGTTCGCAACAACCGTCTACAAACTGAAGCTCTGATGCGGGCCAGTACGCTCGAACCAAGAGCGGCGGTGATCGCGATCCAAAAAGTCTTGGGGTCTGGTCCGGAGCAGACCAGCGCGTCGCCTCCTGAGCTCAAGATCGCAGATCCTTGCAAATAGCGGCGTCAGGTCTCAAATTCTCGGTGGGGACAAGCGTGGTCTGACAGGGGCGGGGGGACATCCATGGTTTCCATCTGTCTGGGCCCCAGCTGCACACCTCTAATAACCTAGATACAGTCGAGATCGGCCCATCACCAGGCCCGAATCTGCGACAAGAAGAGAATTTGCGAAGCAGCAACGGCGGTGCCGAGTCGTCTTTCGGTTTAGTCGTCGAGCTGAACCATCCAATCAAGGGGTATCACATACATAGATAATGAGCGTCGGAGTAGTACATGGACAACAAACAACAAGAACCCTTTTTCACGACTGCCCTGCTATCCAGCTCAGGGACTCGATGGATTCGTGGAACGGAAGCTGCCCAGCAGCAAGAAGAAGAAGAAAAAAAATAGACGATACCAGATCCCGATTCCACCGTTATATGCCGATTGCCACTGGTTTTGGCAGCGCTAGAATACTATCCACGTCGACCACGGCGTTGAAGCACGAAGAGTCATCCCATGGCCCCCGCACTCTCTTGGTCGGACTCCAAGGTGGGGATGAGGTTGGAGTGGAGTTGCCACTGCTACCTGGCCGGCAAATAGAAGCTAGCTCGAGGGAGAAGGGTGGCAGGTCGGGGAAGATGAGATGGTCAGGATTTGCCTGCTGCGTCCGTGGGGCTGGAGCAGGACCCCGCGGGAGTGACGCTTT
The DNA here is from genome assembly GCA_038093155.1 of Boletus huronensis. Classification (NCBI taxonomy): domain Eukaryota; kingdom Fungi; phylum Basidiomycota; class Agaricomycetes; order Boletales; family Boletaceae; genus Boletus; species Boletus huronensis. The sequence continues at coordinate 38,179 of JBBPRS010000020.1, read as the reverse complement.
GGGGTGGAAGACGGGGCGAGGGACGGATGGAAGCTCATGTCTGGGCTGGGAACGGAGTGGGAGAGGACCCTGGAAGAGACGGAGGGAAGAGGGGGGCCCGCGACGACGCATTGTGAGTATGGTGCTGCTCGAATGTTCAGTCGGAAGAAAATAGCGGGGGAAGGTGTGAATGCGCACCTCGTTTTCGTTGCAGACAGGAATGTGGAATCGATCCAGCCGACAACGAAAGAAAGTTTTGAGTCGAAATGAGTGGAACGCTGATGGACGTCGATGGCAACGACGAGAGCGTGGACAGTCTTGGTGTCCATTTCGGGCAACGTCTGACAATCTCGAATCACATGACATCTACGCTCGAGAGGGATGCAAACGGGATACATTGAAAGACGGTACAGATCTACGGAGACCACTGTACAAGCCATAAAACACACAGAAGCAAGTGGTAACCACAAACGACAACCTTACGAGGAGTTGTCGAGAGGACGATAGTGTTTCATGAGCTGGGTTCTGTACGCTGATGACGAAATTCTGAGTTCGTCAAAGAAGACACAATAAAGCGTGCGCTTGCCTTCCGGGTCATTCCAGAGTCCGGCAGCATCCGCGTTCAAAGGGGAGGCATTGTTTGGTTCTTGAACCCAGGCGGGTTAATCTCGGCAGGAGCGTACGAATAACATGACTACCCACCCCCCAGCAATGACTGCAAAGATAAAAGAACCGTCTGTACGCTGTAAACAGCGGACCACTTGTCCTAGTGCCCGATTTAGAACAAGGTCCACAGGACGACAGGATACGTGCCTGCAGAATGTCTAGGCAGATGGCACCACTCTGGATGTCTACATTCGGATGATAACATGGCGTGTCGAATTTGATGGTGGGAGCGGTGTAGGGATAGTTGCTAGGGAATGAGATCGAGATGCGGAACGTTAGTCCACCGTAGATCTTTGCCACACGTCAGCAGTATGCACGCTGATCCGTTGCGAGGACGAACTGTTCCAGCGGCCCCTTCTATCGTTCCGGCCCATTCGAATAGATTGGAGTCGTTCTTGGGGAATGCAGACTATGAAAAAATTAGTATCGCAAACTTGGTCCAAGACGAATGTGCTACGAACAATGCCAGGGGAAGAAGACATCTGTCCGATGGCAGTGAGAGTTGGAGAGGGCTGTTCAGAGTGGATGACGCACCATGAGCGACATAAGCTCGCTGCTCAGTCTGGAAATCGCCCGTCAATAGTCGTGCTCACATGCGAGAGCTAATGAGTGGAATGCTGACCGTTTCGTCACGCTGCCTGGGCCATCTGCAGTTGAGCCGTGAGCGGTTGACTTTTGGGAAGTTCTTGAAGGAGCGAGCGAGGAGGTGATCTGGTCCATTGTGAATGTGGTTGTACAAGCAAGTCAACCACAAGGACGCGCTCATCACGTGACCCATTCGTCCCGGACCCTACGAAACGCTGATCTCCATCGCTGTTCGGGATGCTCGACATTGCTCGCGATCAAAGATACAACAGCTTTTCCGTACCCCTAGTCACTGATTGCAACACCTTGCAACAGCCTTGACTCGAGCATAAAATGCTGCTGCTTTCTCTCGTTCTTTATCGATTCGCCTTCCAATTTAAATTCCACAACTCCTGTCTCTTACTTCGTAACATCTTTGAGAGATGTCTTCCTTTAACTTCAAGTCCGCCGCCGTTGCACTCACTTACGCTCTCCTTGCCTCCGCTGCCGTTCCCTACATGCGTAGCATCCAATGGCTTCAGCAGAACGGCCCTGCTGCTAAAGCACTCAACGACCAATATGCAAACATGACAGCCAGCTCGCCTTGTAACAATGATGGCGACACTGCGTGCATCGGCGGTCAATTCGCAACCTGCCACCAGGGTAAATACATCACCTCTGCCTGCCCTAGTGGGTGGTCGTGCGCCGCCATTCCCAACGAGTGGATTATGTGCTAGGCACCTACTTAATGAAGCATGACGTGCTCGGAAGCGCGGTGACGGCTTGTAGTTAGTGGTAATTTTTTGGCTGCTGGTCAGCTTTTTGCCCTTCGACGCTCGTTTAACGTATGTGATGACCGAAATGGCCGGCGTGCAAGGGTAGAAATTTGCGTGATCGACATTTGGGCGGTCGGCTCTTTGGCTGGCAGTCGCACACACGCGGCCGTCTGAATTGCTCGTCCAATTCCCGCGTCTAACTTATAACACCTCCATAACGCCTTGGCACCATGACCTCGCTTTTCACGCCGACACCCGCAGAACTCGCCCTCGTCAACCAGATCTTTGCCCAAGCAGACACCCAGAAGATTGGCATCCTTACCGGCGACGTCGCAGTCAGACTATTCGGCGGCGCAAACCTCGCACCGACCGTGCTCGGCGAGGTGTGGAGCATTGCAGACGAGGACAACAACGGTTTCCTCACCAGGAAGGGCGTCGCCATCGCCGTCCGTCTCATGGGTTGGGCTCAGAAGGGAGAGAAGGTCTCACAAGCACTGCTCAGCAAATGTGCGGTTGCGGTCCTGTCTTTGCTGCGCTCGCTGACGCTTGTGCAACAGCGGGTCCGCTCGCCACCATCGATGGCGTTCATGCGCCTTTAGTTCCACAAGGCACGGGCATGTCAATACCGAAATCTCCTCCGCCAGGTTTACCTCTCATCACACCACAAGACAAGACCAAGTTCGCGAGGCTCTTCCAGAGTCGTGGGCCAGTAAACGGTCTATTGAGTGGTACGCCGGAGTTTTCTTGGTCGGATTCGGACTGACGCAAGCCCTTGCAAAAAGGTGAGAAAGCCCGCGATGTCTTCGTCAGGTCCAAGCTTCCTGTCGACAAGTTATCTCAGATATGGTCTGTGTCTCTTCGGTCCTGACGCTGCATGATCTTCGAACCTCTCTTTCAGGTCTTTGGCAGACACCCAAGATCGCGGCGCGCTCGACTTGACCGACTTTACGATAGCCATGTACATAATTCAAGCAACGATGTCCAACCAGTTATCCTTCATACCCACATCGCTCCCTCCAGGATTGTACGAACAAGCAAGTGGAACTGCTGTGGTCGCGCACGCAACTGGCAGCAGCGGGCATCCCGCGAGCCCAGCAGCATCAGCATCATTTCCAGTGGCTGTCAAGCAACCACCCGTGCAGACAAACTTTACGGGTCAACCGAATCTGGCACCTACACTTCCCTCCCGACGACCTGCGTCAGTCGTCCAAATACCTATCGTGCCACCTTTCCCTGGCGTTGCTCCCCAAGCTACCGGGCTCTGGGACGTTACCCCCGTCGGGAAGGCCAGCGCAGACCGTTTCTTTGAAAACCTGGATTCACACAAACGAGGATATATCGAAGGCGATGTTGCAGTTCCCTTCATGTTGCAGTCCAAGTTGCCGGAGGAAGTGCTCGCTCAAGTTTGGTGCGTCCATTTCCCCGTGACTCTTTGGATATAGCCTGATCCCTTCCGAAAGGGATCTTGCCGACATCAACAACGATGGACGTCTGACACGGGATGGATTTGCGGTAGCGATGCATCTGATTCAAGCCAAACTATCAGGCAAGGAGATACCAGCTGTACTTCCCCCAACCCTCGTACCTCCCTCTATGCGATCGAACGGTCCAGCTCCACCGTTTGCAGCCGTGCCTCCGCCTCAGCCAACTGAAGCAATACATGATCTCTTGTGGGACGATTCCCCTCCGACATCGACTGTGAACACCCAACCTCAGCACAACGTCCTTCAACCTCAGGCGACTGGGATCGCGCCACCAACGATCTCCCCACCTTCAGTCACCCGTCCACCTCAAGCTCCGGAGGATCCCTTTACTTCAGCAACTCGTAATTGTATGCCTCTGTATTTCCGCTTTTCCTCCGAGTGACTCATCCATGTTTCGGTGTTCAATTTCAGCGTTTCACAAGGATCTTCTCGGGGATGATGACGAAACACACTCGTCACCGCCACTACATGACCGATCTGCGGAGATTGGAAACCTTCAGAATCAGGTCACCTCCACGAATAGGTCACTGCAGAACGCCAAGGCCGAGCGAGAAACCTTGGACGTCACGCTCGCTAACCAAGCGGCTCAACTCTCTGCTTTGGAGACACAACTCGCTTCTGCGAAAGCTTCGTTTGAGACGGAGACGGGTTTGTTGAACGTGCTCAAGGAACGACATTCTAACCAGAATGCGGAGATCCAGAAAGTGAGAGAAGAACTGATCAGGAGCGAGAGCGATCTCAGTGCGCTTCGTGTGGAGAAGGCGGAGATCGAAGGATCATTCCTGCGGGACAAGGAGGAGGTTCGTGACCTCAATCGTCGCATGGCTGAGGTGACCACGCAAATCGCTGCTACCAAGCAAGAGGTGGAGAAAACCAAAAAGGATGCCAAGCAACAGAAGGGTCTTCTTGCGATTGCCCGCAAACAGCTCGCGACAAAAGAGTCCGAGAAAGGCAAGGTTGAACAGGAGCTCGAAGAAGGGCAAGAGGATCTTGCCAATACGATCAAGGAACGAGAGGAAGTGGACGCCGAGGTCGAAGCTGAGAAGACATGGGCCTCGCCACAGCCACTTTTCTATCCCGAGAGGGTCAAGTCCCCCGCTGATTCGTTATCATTTGCTGCTGCTCAACCATTACCAATCACTCCCGACGTCACGGGCGGCGGTCCCTTGAGCCCTAGCGGCGGCAAGAGTAACAACCCGTTCGAGAGATTGGCTATGTCCTCGGGAGCATCAACTCCTCGGCCACAGTCGCCTTTTAGGTCCTTCTCAACTGCATCCGTTCCACCTCCCCCTGGTCTTCCACAATTCCCTGATCTATCTCCACTTAGTGTGGCAGTCACAACACTCGACGACCCATTTGGCATCTCCCAGGCCTTTGACTCCGCACCACAGCCATCTTCCGAGGTTACTCCGGACGTTGACGCGGCAGATGTGGATGTGGGTGTGAGCACGCCAAAAGTCAGAGCGACGCTCGGAGAGTTTGGCGAAGTCGTCTCATCGCCCATGGATGAAGAATTCTTCAGCACACCTCCAAACAGTACGACGCCTGTGAGCCTTGGTGGTGAGGCAACGCCTCAATTTCCTTCATTGGACTCTGCTGCCGCTCACTTCCCTGCCCTGGATGACATTCCGTCTGGGCAAGGCGATGGGAAGGAGAACGAGACGGACTTGTTAACGGATCTACACGAGTTGGATGTCGACGAAATGGACAGTGACACGGACAGCGATGAGGAAGAAGGACACGAGGGGACTTCGCGGGGCCAGGAAAGTCATCCCCCGGAGGTACCCCCGATCAAGAACGAATCTCAACCGTCCCTTGCCCCTGTCTCGTTTGACGATATCTTTGGTGCTACCAGTGATGCACCGGTAGTGATTGCACCTCCCGCGCCAGAGGCCTCACCGCAGACGGACAACGTTTCACCAACTCAGAATGGCTCAGCTGCATTTGACGCGTTCGGTGTCCCCTTGACGAAGCCTGTCACTACGCCTGAAGATGGACACGATTCGGGGTTTACTTTTATCAACACGCCTGTGGCGAGCAAGGACAGCAGTGGTTTGAGCAGTTTTGACGAAGCGTTTGGCAAGAGCATACTCAGTGGCCCCGCGCAGACAGCCTCGAACTTTTCGTTTGACTCTGCGTTTGAGGACAACTTTGATTTTGGCGCTTCCTCTGGGACGGCGACCGAACTCCCACCTACGACCTCGTCTGATGCTCTCCCTGCGAATGGGAGCACTACGACCAAGCAAAACGTGGCGGCGACTGCAAATAGCACGCAAGATATCTTTTCCCTGCCTGTGAATGGTGCCCCACCGGTCGCTGTGAAGACCGCCCCTGCACAAGCACCGGTCTCGTTTGATGATGCTTTCTCATCGGGCCCCTGGTCCGTCAAAACAGACGCTCCTCAACCTGAGAAGACGGTGGCGGCCCAATCAGGTCCAGGTGGTATCTCATTCGAAGAAGCGTTCGGAGGACTTGATTCGTCTCAGGCCCTGAGGCTTGATGATTCGTTCTCATCGCGGGCTTCGAATGTCTTTGCAAACCCGGTGCCCCCAGCCCAAGTTGATACTGGGAAGCAGCATGCAATGTCACCTCCGACGTCTCCTCGAGGTCCTACTTCTCCCCGCGTTACCTCGTCGATACGGTCTGGTTCCCCCCAGCCACGCGCCATGTCGCCACCACCTCGGGTCGCGTCTCCAAAGTCGCAGCGGCCGTCGACGTCTTCTTCGACGAAAGAGGTTGTACAGGAGAAGCCCGCTCCACCGCCACGTCACTCCAAACTCAGTGTGAGTTGTATTTCCGACCGTCTTTCAGGACATGAACACTGATTTTTTGTTTTTGTTTTTCCAGATTCGCCTGTTTGGAAAAAGAAAGAAGCAGGACACGTTGCCGCCTGTGCCCGCATCACAACAACCCGCGCGGGCTGAAGAACCAGGTACGGCTACGCCGGCGGTCGACGATGACGTCGAGTCGGTCAAGCAACTTGCGGCGATGGGATTCAGCCGGCACCAAGCAGTTGCGGCACTTGAAGCACACGATTATGATGTACAGAAAGCACTGAACAGTCTGTTGGGCGTGCAATGAGGCGGTTGGTGACGATGCATCATAATATTTTATCAGCCATCTCGCACTGTAATATTCTCTTTTCTTCTTCTTCTTGTTTCGACATTCACGTGATCTCTCCTTCAAGAACCGGCGACGGACGTCTTTTTGATCTTTCTGGAATACATACTCACACAATACACGCTCATTCCTACGAATTCCCCCGGCCTTCTTTTTGATTTTCTTTTCTCCTTTTACGAATGGATCCCTCGATCTCTTACTAAAAATATCCTGCAGAATGAGCTGAGGATATTGCCCTATATATCGTCTTCTGGAGCTGTCGGGCCATGCGGCTGAGTCTAAGATATGACACGAGACATGTTTGATTGATCCCGAGTGCGATGCTCGACCCTGAAGGCTTGGACCCTTCTTTGGATTCTCACACGGATTCCGTTGGTCCAAATCGTTTTCCCGATTGTGACTCATGAGAATGCTGCAGCGCTTATGAGCCTTGTTTCTGTGTGTGGGGGGGGGGGGCTGGGGCCATTACTTGCAGAAAACAAAGCGCAAGGTACGCGATGCTGTGGAGGGCTGCGCGTCGGGGCACTGACAGTCATTTGTAGTACTTACTTCGCGGGTGGGCGTTGTTTTTTTTTGTTTTTTTTTTTGTTCGAGAATTCAGGCTTTTTTTTAAATGATTACCTACGTGCCTTTGCGTGAACGCGTCTCCGACTCACCGAGGCTCCGAGCACCAATCGATCCACCGAGGCTATTTAACCCTCCCCTTTCGATTTGCTTTCCTCCGTTCACTTGCCTCGTTCGATCCGTCCCTGTAATCATCCCCCCCCCCCTCCATGCCCGCGTTCGATATCGTAGTCGTAGGCTCAGGCGGTGGTCTCGATGAAACCAACTTGTCTGGGTATGTCTCTTCCGCCAGCAAATCCGTCCCATTTCATTCCTCAAACTCGTCCCGGTATACAGATATTTGGTCAAACCGTACGATACCTCTTGGGACGATGGGATCGTTGCACTCGAAGCAGGTGCGCCTCATATCCGCTGGATGGGCTGACTTGCCCACCGTATCTCCCCCAAGGGTCCGGGCATGGTGCGCTCAAGCATATCATGAAGGAGAACCCAGACATTTTTGGCGAGCGTCCTGTAGACGCGGATCGCCCGAAAAAGATGACGCCCTTTACTATATACTCCAACGTCAAGTAAGTAGTATGCGCGTCCTTTTTAGAATTCGAACGATGCAATCGACATTGGAAAAAACAAACAAACAGATGTTTCCTCCTCACGCACGCACATCTGGACCACATCAGTTCTCTAGTCGTGGCTGCCGGCACGATCGGAGGCGGTAGCAAACGCATATATGGTTCCCCGCAGACGCTCAAAGATCTGGAGACCGTTTTCTCAGATCGCGTTTGGCCAAGATTGGCCACCTATGACGAGACGAATCCGTCATATCGGTTGGTCTATCACGCGTGAGTCTTCGTGCTTCTTCCCCCCCTCCCACCTCGACGAAACTCCGATGTCGGAGCTAACCATGTATATCCTTTTTACGGCTCCCCCCCTTTTTTTTTCCACAATACCGATACGACGGCGCCGTTTAGACTCCACGCCGATGGTAAATACAAGACGATATTTCCCGACATCGCGGTGCGCACCATGACGGTCAGTCATGGCAAGAACGAGTTGGGGTTCTACGAAAGCTCGTGCTTCTTCATCAAACACATACCTACCAAGCACGAATTCGTCTTCTTTGGGGACGTCGAGCCCGACAGCGTCGCCGTCAAACCAAAGAACGTCACCGTCTGGCGGGCGGCGGCGCCCAAGATCCCACACGATCTCTCGGCCGTGTTCATCGAGTGTTCTTATCCCGCCGGTCGGCCGAACGAGGTTCTGTGGGGCCATCTCACCCCGGACCATCTCGTCCAGGAGATGATCTCGCTCGCGACCGAGGTCGTTCTCGCGCGCAAATTTGACGAGGGTAGTAAAGCAGGATCGTCGCGTCCGAGGAAGAAACAAAAGAGGGACCCACTGCCGCCTGAAGCGCTACATGGCGCGCTGACGGGTCTGAGGGTGTACATCATGCACTGCAAGGAGGATTTCAGCACGGAGCGGCCGATAAGCCATGTCATTGGGGATCAATGTCGGGAGATGCTCGCGCCACACGAGCTTGGTTTGGAGCTCCTGACGGCAGATCAGGGTATGAAGATTGGTGCATCTGTTTTTTTCGATGTCGTCCATGGCATGTTTACTGACGCGCGCGTTCCCGACAGTCATCTGAAACGATTCACGTCTCTTTTTTCTCTCTCTTTCTTTCTGCTCAGCTTTTCCTTTGGGCCATGGAATCTGATTGATACCCCCCTTGCTTTCACTGTATACCTAGCCACTGTAGCCTTATAAGCTTTCCGACCTCTGCAGTTCAATTGCCATTGTCGCTCGCAGCCCCATGTTGTTGTATTCTTTCGACACTGTTCCATACTTTTGACCTTTTATTCTTAATGAATTACTAACAATAAACATTCACAACGACAGCGCAAAGACAATAGAATGGGTATGTACATAACTGGGTAGGCATGGAACACAGAAATGTCAATCCATTCGATGAGATGATCAGATTTCCCGTCTACGTACGACAGAGAAAGGAGAGAGAGAGAGAGTCTAGCTTGAAAAAGTGAACTGGGTCAAGGTGAGCAAAAAGACCTAGCCTAGAAAGAGAGGGAGGGAGAAAAAAAAATCATAAAAAGACGTGCGCGTATAACAAGGTCGTGGCGAAGAAAACAAAACGAAAAAACAAAAAAAAGAAAGCTATGAAGACGCGTAAAGTTTGACGACGCCGTCCGCGCCAGCGCTCGCCATGAACGGTAACGAAGAGTGAAATTCAACGTCCAACACGCCCTCTCTCGCCTTCTCTCGGTGCGTCGTCACTTCCTGCGTACACGTCCGCGAACCAAGCAGATCCCAGAACCGCGTCGAACAATCGTGCGAACCCGAGACGAGCGAGAAACCGGCGGCGTCGATCGATAGCGAGGTGACGCCGTCCAAGTGTGCGGGCATCGTGTGTGTACATTGTCCTGTCATTCTCGCGTGAGTGGAAAACAGGATCTTGTCCCGATGAGATCCGTACCGGTGATGATGTCAAAGATGCGGATAAACTTGTCCTCGTGAGCGGTGACGATGAAGGACATCGTCGGATGTGATACGAGCCGGTTCACTTGGGTCGCAGGCGTCTCGTCTGCCAAAGAAAAAAAAATTGTTTAGCTTATCAATGGATCAATGACAGAACGGGACGACGAGCTTACCGTACGTCGCATCCGTAGCCAATCGTGAGACTTCTTTACCGGTCTCAATGTCAAATATCTTGACGACCGCATTTTGGTATGCCACAGCCACCTTCTTCAAGTCTGTCTTGATGGCTTCGACGGCCGTAGCGCCAGGGCCATCTTTTTCATCTTCGACATCCGTGGCTTCTCGTTCCAAGCCAGAATAACCCCATGATAGCCGGAGTGAGCCCGCTCCTGGCCCACTCACATCCCAGACCTTCACAGCTCCTTCAGCGCCACAGCTGACGAGCGTGCTTTCGTCCCTGACAAGTGCGAGATCCCATACAGCATCCGTATGGCCGATAAGTTCGCCTCGAGAGGATAACTCGTCGTATGGTGCATAAGTCGTGTGAGCGGGTGACGGAAGCGCCCATACTCGGATGCTCGAGTCGAGCGACGCACTGTACAACAATTGGCGTGTTGGGGAATGCATGAGGCGGGTGATGGCAGCAGAATGACCGCGAAGCGTAAGCTGAGGCTCGCTCTCTGTCGTGACACGAGCACTGTGAATGCTTGAGTGACAAACAAGTAAACAGGAAGAAAAACCTTCGACGCACGTAGAGGATGCCAGACTGGCTACGTCCATACGCCATATTTTCACCGTACAATCATCACCACCAGTGGCCAAGCACAGTTCGGTGGGGTGGAACGCGAGTGCACGGACCGCGTCGAGATGGCTTCAAAACTAGGGATCAGCCAACAGTTTACCAGAGATAGATCGAGAACGCACTTCCTCAGTGTCCGTTTAGCTTTCCAGACTTTCGTGCTTTCACCATCCGCCTCATCCACAACACCAACCGCCTCGGCTTCATCCTCTTCCTCGCCGACTTCCTCAGGCTCCTCGTCCTCACTTTCCCTCCACTGTTGCACATGTTGCTCGTAAGACGACCGTAGCTTCTCTTTCCATTCTCCCGCGTCATCAGGACGGAAAATCATCGTCGTTTGCTTCGGAACGTCACCCTCTTGGCGGATCGCATGAATCTGTCCAATGCTGTCCTGTTGTTGTTGCGAGGGCTGCGTCTGTGGCTGGGAAGGGGGTTGAGACAGAGCCAGATTACGTTGTAGCTGGTTTTCTTGCGACTGCTGAGGTTGGCTCTGGATCGGAGCTTGCTGTTGTTGCTGGTAAATCCCTGCCCCAGCAATGGCAAGCTGATTCGCTCGGTCAAGCGGGCCCGAGGACGTAGGTACACTTCCGGGGCCAGACATGACACCGATGGCGCCAGAACCAGTGCCACTTCCGAGCATCGGGAACTCCTTTCCTGGTACACCACCCGCGCCGACGTTGTTGATCCCGGGACCAGCCGAATCTGGGAGCTGCTTCCTAGGTCGTCCGTTATATATCGTATCAAAGGGAGAGGGTCCTTGTCCTTGTCCCACACTGCCCATACCTCCGGCCATTCCACCGCCAAGTCCAACTCCCCCGGTAGCACCAGGGTTCATGACGTTGCCACCGAGACCTATGCTTGGATTCGGGTTGGAGAGGAGTGGGCGGTTTGGAAGTGGGTTCATTGCTTGGGGGGAAGTTAGATACGATATTTCTTGGAGACACTGTTTGAGGTACTCTCGGCTCCTTGCGCGCGATTTGGGATCACGCCCAGTCGGAGCTTTACTCAAAGCAGTAACCGCGGATGGTGCGGAGGCGGGAACGGGAGGAGCACCAGAAGGAACACGAGGAGCGACGCCGTTTGGTACCTTCTCAGATGGAAGGGGCGAATCTAGAGGATGAGATGTCACATTACACGACTGTGAAGAAGGAAGCAGAAAAACCACATACCCTCACTTCGAGGTGAACTACCACTGCTTCCATCTTTGTGACTCTGGACATCATCTTTTGCGCTTTGCTGGATAGCAGCTAGCTTAGATGGGGGTGCCGTTGTCTGCGGGGGAGCAAGTTGTTTCGAACTGCATGTGTCACGGAAAAAAAATCGGGACGTTGGTAAGGCTACGTGGCGACTGCGTAAGCAGCGGGGGCTCACCGTTCCATGCGGAGAGCATACTCGAGCATCTTGATACGCCGCATGAGGTCCAATTTGACATTATCGAATGAACGACGCTCTCCCTCGAGAAGGGCAATGCGGGCCTACAATGAGTAAACGATGAGCACGGCACACAGGATGGAGCCATCTCAGGTCCAGGAAGAAGGGGGAAAAAACGCGTGGCAGCCACAGACGCTGCACCGGGCGTTTCAAAGCTTGGATCGAGGCAGAGATGGGAGAGGTGAATGTGGAAATGAAGCGCGACGACACTGACCCTCATCTCGGCCCTCTCGATCTCCCATTCGTTTCTGTCGCGCTCATACCGACGCCATTCTGTCTGCAAAAAGTGCAAGACGCTCGACAAGGTGAAGTCCTGGCCGTTTTGGGGTGGAGGTGGAGGGATGCCCTGGCCCTGGCCCGGTGGACCGAGTGGATTCTGCTGCTGGGGCGGCGGGCCCTGGTTTCCCTGCGGGTTGGGCTGGGGTGGAGGCACCTGGAGCGTGCCAAGCATGGGGATCTGGATTATCTGTGAATGGTGTATGTTGGGCAGGCCTTGTTGGTTTGGAGGTGGGGTTGCGGTATTATTTTGGGCGTGGTAAGCACCGTTGAGTTGATGAAGCACGTCGCGTTGTTGGGAGGCGGTGAGGGTATTCTGCGAGTGCTGCTGGCGCTGTTGCTGTTGCTGCGTCTGTGCCGGGGGCTTGAGGTTCAGAAGGAGTCGGGGCGTGGTGAGCATCGTCCGGGGCGGCGAGCGGCGGAGCGCTTGTTAAATGTTTGCTGTCTACAAACAACCGACGCTGCTCACGACGGTCCACGACGAGCTCCTTGTCGACGAGGTCAACGACGGCGACAAAGAAAGAGACGGCCCAACAAAATCCAGGGACACCCCACACGATGCTCCCATTTCACGGAGTCACATCTGAAATTTTCTTTTCTTTCGGGCTACGAGTCGTATCTTTCACAAGTACCAAGCGTGGTCGTCATTCCAAGAGGATACAGAAATTGTTCCTTCTTCCCTCTCGACAGACGGTTTTCTTTCGCAACTCGTCCGTCTCCAACGGGCCTTGTGGTGGCGTCTTCCGGAAGAGCCAATACGCCATCTTCCCGCCCTGTCTCCACTTCTTCTCCACCCCCACAAACCCAACCGTAGTCATGAGTAGCTCAAGACGCTCAAACGACATGTAGCGCGAGTTCTCGACACATGGCAAGGGGAGCTGTGGGCCGGTTGAGCCATACAACCAGAGAGTGCATCAGAAAGACTTGCTGCGAGAAATAACAAGCCTGACGGACGCAGGAATGTATGTGCCAGGATGAGCATTCGTCCTGCCAACACATGAGAACTGCAAGACGTGCAATCGGAAACGAACCACCTCTTTCTTTCGGCTCGGGCACGAAGTTCACGACCAAGCTTAGACTGATGAGGTCCCACCTCTCGGTGTGCTCGTCCACGTCCATGGTCAGGAAGTCCTGCTCGAGAATGGACGGATGTCTGCTTCGAAGGTCGATAGGTGTCGTCGTTATCCACGACGAACACGACGCGTAGTTGTCTGGTCTCAGTGCACCAACTTCCAGTAAGCTAAAGGATGTGGCGTGCCAATTGCAAGGGGATTCGGGGCACTGAGGGACGGTGTGCGTACCTCAGGGACCCCTTGTCATCTCTCTTGGACAAGCCCATACCGACGAGCCACTTGACCAGGACCTTTTCGCTTCCCCCTCCCCGGTCCACACCCTGCCCGATGCTCGACATTCGTTGATACACCGCCAACCCTCCCAGTTGTTCGATCTCCTGCTCCACGTCCCGCAACTCCTTTGCATTGGACGCACTAGATGCATTCTTCTGAAGCTGCCTTTGCTTCTTGAGTAGAACGTGGAAGCGCCTGATCAACGTCCGAGTCGTGTGGGGATTGCTGCTACCATTCGCGGACGAGTGGTGTTTTTCTGTCAAGGTGATGGGTGTTTTCTTCTTGCGGGTGTTGCGCATCGGAATGTCCTGTCAAGACTTGGACTTCAGCGCTTCAGCACAAACACTGGGTCAATATGACACCCGATTCGCTCACCATCAACTGCGTAGTCCTCACCTCACAGCCAGACACGGTCGACAATATCAACACGCAAGGCATGTTGCATCTCTTATTACTTGCGTCGCTGGAGCGCAGGTCGAACGGATGCGCGAATTGACATGGGCTCTCTTCTACGCAAGTACGTCGAAGACAGTCCTTGATATGCACTTGTACACCACCGACAGTATAGGCTCTATACACGGTTTTCGCCCTCAGGCGCGAGCAAGAGGAACCCCAGATCGCTACAGCAATCTCTACTCTAATATCACACCACGCATCAGCATACTCACGTCGAGATGGCAGTACTCTCCATTCCATCATACTCTATCATACAAGAACAAACGCACTGGCAGATTGATGCAGATCCTCGGCCTGGCTAGAAAGCGATGACAGTGGGTAATCCGATGACCTGTGTGTGGGAAGCCAACAGTGATAACCATCTCTTCGCTGCTAGGGGGGTCATTAGCGACGTTTGATCAATGACTACTATCTCAAGGCGGTAACTTGAACCTCGTGCCAAAACCAGCCTGCTACAGGCCGAATGCTATGTCACTTCCTTTACCGACTTGATAGTAAGATATACTTATAGTCAACTTGAAGACATCGCTGCTTTCGGTCAAAGAGCGAGCGAATCCTGACGCCCAACTACCTTGGACTCGGATTTAGACCCTGCATTCCACTAGCAGGTAGATCACACCCACCGGCTTTCTCTCCCCGAGACCGGGCAAGATGGTTGAGTACAAGTGACCCAACATGTTGGGTATATCGTTACACGCGACCACTTCCGCTGACAACGAAGCTGATTGTCGACATGATCGGTTGTAGTGGTCGTATCGCGGCGAAACAGTTGAGCGCAGCTTGTCTCATCCGCAGATACATAGCATTCGTTCAGGATCGTCTTCCTGTGACTCTGGGGTCTGCCTATCGGCGACTAGCAACACTGGTGTTGGATCACTCGTTCCTCCTCGGAGTTAACGTCCTCACACCAATAAATCATCAGCAACCAACTACGATTTACAAGGAGAAATCGACGCCAGTGCGATTCATACATAAAACCTAGCAAATACAACCACCTGACAAACGAACGAATGTTTCAATAAAAGTACATTGCGGCTAGCGCTTGAGGAATTACACCACCCAAGTAACGACGGGGAAGAGACCAGAGGATAGGGGAGGATATTAAAGGATGCAATAGCGAAAGGAGGTAACGAAGGTTTTTGGTTGAAAGTAGGAGACCACATATCCACCCACAGGTGATCTCTTCATACGAAGCCATGCCCACCCCTCTTGGCGTCGATTTTCTCGAAACGCCCCTCCTCTTGTCGCTGTTGTGTGTCAGCACCCGTCAAGACAAAAATTTGGTGCAACTTACCTTCTTAATGACACACATATTTGCCAGGAAGAGACCGATGACAATCGCCATAAACCCATACATAGTACTGGAGCGAACTAAGAGAACGTCGTCGGCCAGTTGAGAGGTGCTTACCTGAAAACATTGTTCAATGTTGTGTCCGCAAATTTGGTGATCGGAGTGACGCAAAAGTTGTTCACTGCCATGGCCACGGTTGCATTGGGACAAAAGGTACCACCAAACGCGACTTCATCAGCGGCGTTAAAGTAACCGCAGCACATGAACTATGCGATGTGTGAGAATCGACACGAAGATTAACCTATCATCGCGTCTACGCACCGCATCCTGAACGGCAATCTTGGTAGCATTGCTCTGCATTCCAAACACTTCGTGATACTCGTTGCGTTCGTGAAGGGTGGAGAACCAAATGTATGTGGCGATGACGAGAATCGTGATGCCATCGACGAGGAGCAGCCAGTTGAGCATGACAAGAGGTCTCTTGCCCCGCAAGGCGATGAGAACGAGAGAACCGACGAAGGTTGCCAGGAAGACTATCCCCAAAACAGTTCCACCTGCAGCGAAAGATGAGGGTCGTTTCGAAAAGTCCTGGGACCAGAAATCCTACCAATGAGATCACGGGAGCTAAAGGTGAGGTTGAGGAGCAGGTCGGGCTGGCGCCAGACGAACGAAAGAATGAGCGTTACGAGACCTGCGGCCAGGAGGCAGGTATCGAAGAAACCCCAGGCAAGCATGAGACGCTTGGACACCATGTTGGCGGAACGGACGGGTGAGGACTCGTAGGGAATCGCACGGGCACGGGTGCGGATGCCGGGGAGCGGGTACGGTGTTTGAGAGTGCGGGTACGGTATTGACTTTTCCACCTGCGGTTTTACCCGTACGGAACCCTAGTAGCACTGGGAGGACGACCGGTAGGTTTATGGATGCGCTTCCGGAGAGCGTACAAGACTAGACCGGCTAGAGTGCGAAGTCGAAATAGAGGGCGATCAACGCCAAATGGGCTGGCTTGCAGCAAGAGAAATGGAAGAGGTGGAGGACGAAGAGCCTGGTCATGACAGTTGACAGCGGACCGGGATTAAATACTCACTTGCCGACTACGTGCGGTGCTCGTAGTTCCTGATGGTTACTACCCCGGTAGGCCGTTTTGGGCCAAACTTGAGCCGGACGACGGAAGATGAAGGACGAAGCGAAGGGGCGGGGAAGGAGAGAAGACGACGAGGGAGGGGCCCGGGGACGGCTAAATAACAGAAGGTCACCATGGCCACTCTCACATGGAGACCGTCTCCTCTCAAAAACGCTCACACAACGAGCTCGTCTGAGACAATTCTCTCACGTATCCATTCCTTTCCACCCAGCTCGATATGTCCTCCGACGAGCTCACACACGGCGGTGGCTCCCTCCTAGTGGCCTGGCAGCTCAACTCTAAACACGTTCTCATCGTCGGCGGTGGCGACGTTGCCTCGGGTCGCATCGAGTCTGTCCTCGCTGCCGACGCGCGAGTCACCATCGTCTGTCCCAGCACAGGCTTGCATCCCCTCTCGAAAAAGTTCATCGACGGTCCCCATCAGATAACGTACCACGATCGCGTTTTCGGCGGCGCCGATGACCTTATCGGTGTTGACATGGTGCTCACCGCTATCGACGACGTCGCTCAGTCTCGCGTTATCTGTTCTCTTTGCAGGGAGCGCAGGATCCCGGTCAACGTCGCGGACATTCCAGAGTCCTGCGATTTCTACTTTGGCTCCCAGATTCGCGATGGTCCACTACAGATAATGATATCTACGAACGGGCAGAGCCCGAAACTAGCGAACCTCATTAAACGGAGGATCGAGCGCAGTCTCCCGGATCAGACGGGAAAAGCGATCGAAAAGGTGGGAGAATTGAGGGCTCAGCTCAGAGAAAGAGCTCCGGGTGTCGGAGGTCCGGTGAGCAAACGTCGGATGAAGTGGATGGTGGACGTCTGCACCTCTTGGGAGATGGAGGAACTGGCAACGTTAAACGAGGCGATGATGAGGAAGTTACTAGATGAGGGCTGGGAGAATAATGCGGTACCACGTCCAGAAGCTGTCGGTGGGATTCCTAAACGCGGCAAGCGTACCAGTACCGCCTTTTCGCTTGGTACGTTTGTTCTCCCATCGCTTGCGTTCGCAGCAGGTGCTGCTACGGCTACCATCTTACTCGCGTCCCGCATGCGGTGATCGCGGGCAAGCTCGACCCCTCGTCGTCCCCGCCCTGTCTCATTTCTGGTACGTGATCTGGATGGTTACGAACATCATAGTGCGACAACGGAAATCACCTTTAGGCAACGTCTCATCGTGCCAATGTTGGCGCGTGATACTTACCTATAATTATTTGCGTTTGCACCCCACGGAAGCTTCGTCCTGGAAGCCCGAGTGAAACCGGTTAGATGAGCGGGAATAAGCATTGCACGATAACGATCGTCGTTATAGATATGATGTTCCGGTACCTACGCAATGGATGCTGGTTTTCATTGTCGACACGAAATGTATAGGGGTTTGGCAAGTTTTCAATCTTGTATCGAACGGATTATGCCCCCGCAAAGACAGGAACACTCGATCCAGATCTTTGTCCTCGGACTCGAAATCACATCTAAACTCCCTGACATATGAGTGGTGAAGCTAGGGATCTCCGAAGTTCCGACTCGGATCTGTTCCCCTCTGATCCATAGTACTACTGGTACACCATAGTATCCGGCAACCGAATGCTGTATGATATACCCTCAAACATTACCCTTCTTAAGTTCCGCCGGTGCATCAGCCGGAGGTTCAATAGTCGGCGACGAGCACGGACCTGGCCCTTGCATCGATGTTTGATTCAAATCAACTTGGGGAATAATGGTCATCTATCAAGCTCACCTGGTTCGAGTGTTCGCAAGTGGACGTTGCGGTTATCGGAGAAGTTTGGTCTTTGATGCTCACGGCTCATCAAACAAGAGCGCTACCGCTGACCTAGTACAAACCCCAATCGTACATCCATGTCGGTACGCGGGTTGCAATTCGGGAGCCACTTTTCTCCGATCTGTAGCCTGAGAATCTTGCTTAGCCTGTAATCAAGTCGTGGCTCTTGCCCAATACCCAGCGACAGATAAGTATAGCGACCCTCTTCACCCAGGGCCACTCGTGTTTTACATCCCAACCATGTCGCGATTGTCCATTGTGCACTGGAATGATGTGTACCGCGTTATGCCTCAGAAGATCTCGCCAAACGGTGACACGATCGACGTCACCCAGTTCGCTGCCCTCTTGGACGATATTCGACGCAAATGGCGCGTGAGATCAGATGGGGAACGCGATGGCCTCTCACTGTTCTCTGGCGATTTGTTTTCGCCATCGGTCGAGAGTACGGTAACGCGTGGAAGCCACATGGTGAGACGAGCCTCGCCACGTACGGTCCTCTGGATTGATGCTTGGCGTAGGTTCCAGTGATGAATGAGCTTGCACCGGATGTCGCGTCGACGGGTTTGTGCATCATATCGGGGGACCTGTGCAACTACTCTGCTAATTAGGTTATCAAGGCAACCACGACTTTGATTTTGGTTTGTACCAATCAAATTAGTTCGTTCGATGCACGATGCTGAGCACCACGCTTTGTAGGATACCCACATCTTTCGAAGCTGGTCGACGACATGAAGTTTGTGAGTTCTCTACCATGGTTGCGTGTAAGCCCCATCTTATCTATGTTTGAGCCCTGGCTTCTGAGCAACATCGTCGACGAGAATACCAACAACGTTCCGGAACACCTACATCTCTTCAAGGTGCTAGAGCGGTCAGGCGTGAGAATCGGTATCATTGGCCTCGTCGAAGAGTCCGTGTTCCGTAGCGCTAGGATTGACATACCTCGTGACTCTGTTCCGCAGAGACTGGATCAGCACGGTACCAGCATGGCCACCCAATTTCAAGTTCAAGGACATGGCAAAGACTGGTAGAGAATTGTCACAGCGATTGCGCGGGGAGCATCGATGTGATCTTATTATCGCGTTGACTCATGCTCGGTAGGGGCATCCCATCCATGTACATGAATGTATCCCTGATACATTTCGTAGGGTCCCAAATGTAACACCACGACTCGCCCAAGGGAAATATTTGCTCACCCTTGTTGTCACAGGACATTCAGCTAGCTAAAGATTTATTAGCTTTGTCTCCCTCTGCCCAAAAAAACCGTTCCATAGCTGGGGAACACGGTATAGACATCATCTTGGGCGGCCACGACCACCTCTACTTCGTATCAAAAGGTGTGACTACTTGGGAAGGATACGACGTTTCAAAGCCGACCCTCGGATCTGAAGGGGACAATGGTGACATACTAGTGGTTAAGAGCGGAACAGATTTTAGAGAACTGAGCGAGCTCACACTAGAGCTCAAGGATACCCCTCCAGGAAGCGTTAGGAAGAAAACAATTAAAGCTGTTCATGGTAAGTGTTCATTCTTTATATCGCGCTCTTGCGGAGAAAATTGAGCGGCTGAACTGCGTTGATATCTAGGTAAACACCATCAGATCCAGCCTGGTATGCCGTCTTCGAAGAACCTGCAGAAAATCCTTCGCGATGTGCTGTCGTCGGTATCCGAATCGTTAAAAGTACCTGTATGCATCACCGAAGTAGCACTGGATTTGCGATCGCATTTGTTGCGCACCGACGAGGTATGCGGATTCGCTCAGCTAGCCAGGATAGCTTATGTTCTCTTTCGCGCAGACGGCAGCAGGGAATTGGTTCGCAGATGTCTTGAGACACGCGTACGACGATGTGTTGTCTACGAAATATGGCAGCGGCTCTGATGGGGTCCTCATCTGTGCCGGGACACTGCGAGGAGACACGCTATATTCTCCAGGTAGGTTTATCCGGCGGATAGCGACTGTCGCACCCACTGAGACTATTGAAGGCGTGATCACGCTCGGGAATATCCTGGAGATTTTACCTTTCGATGATCCCACTGTTGTACTTGAGCTAGACGGGGAGTCTTTGTGGGATGCGTTCGAGGCAGCGTTATCCAAATACCCCGCACAAGAAGGGCAAGTGGTCGTCCCATGTTTTTACTATATTTCACTGACGAGTGATTGAAGACGGTTCCCCGTCGTATCCGGCTTACGTGTCTCTTGGGATTCTCGTCGCCCGCCTGGTGAGCGTGTACTTGGAGTTTGGCTCCTACAGGAAGTGCCAAAGATTCCGTCGGAAAGCAGTGGTACCAGCTCTGGTCCAGGAACTCCCGCCCTCGTGGACGGTGAATTTATCAAGAGGGAAAAGAACGGGCGGACATACAAGATCGTAACGAGAGAATACATGGCTACCGGACATGATGGGTACACAGCCCTCCTTGGACATGAATATCTCATTGACGATGAGCATGGGCAACTGATGAGCAGTCTCGTCAGGAAGTACTTACTTGGTGGGTATTGATCCGTTTGATGTATCGCACGAAGCGATGCATATCTCATGATTGCGTTGGCAGGGGCCCACTATGTCAACAAAATGATTCGTTTACGTGAGAAGAATCAGGAAACAGATCACCTTCACTCAGACACGGTTGACGTCGTCAGGCGAGAGATCGAGCATAGAAGACGACACGCGCACAAACACCATCTCTGGCCCAAGTTTGCTCAAAGGTGGCAGCATGCGGCTGTGGACGCGCTGCATAAGCTACGTTCTCGCATACACTATGAGGATCATTTCAATATCACCGCACGGGAGCACATGAGTGATGTTGATTGCTGTGATGGAAAGAAGATTCGGCGAGGGGGGCATGGCGAAAACGGTCATGAGAAAACCTACAAGGAGGATCTGCTTGTTATCCATCCAGTTGTGGATGGAAGAGTCAAAGATGTAGCAAGGAGTTAGTTTAACCCACGGTGTACAGCGTAGAGTAAAATTGTAACGACCGCCAAATTTACCATCCGATTAGTGTGCAGCGAGAAATGAAGGCGTCCGTGTCATGGCACTACCAAAGGGGAATATCTACGTGCACAATGCACGGTTATGTTGAAGGAATCGAAACTTCAGGGACTTGGACTGGCTGTGGTGGGTCTCCAGTCAAGGTCCGACCATAATGTGTCAAGACACCGACAGATGAGCCGATGCCAGCGCCGCCCAACACCACTTTTAAAGAGGTGTGAGCGGGTTTTGTTCGCTGGAGCTCGGACCTCACTCACAGTTTATCGTACTTGCCCTCCTCCAAAATAGAGCGGGGATGAGGACGGCAAAGAGCAAGGCACCGATGGTGGAATGGTCATCCCCCCGCAACGACGCGGTCTACAAGAAGGTGAGCACGAAGCACAATTTGAGTCAAGCAGAACGCACGTCGTAGGCGCTACGGATGTGCCTATTTCTGACGGTGACGTCGCTGGAGTTGGCGGAGCGAACATATTCCAACCCTCCGCCAGCCGCGCATCCTGAACCAGCATGAACAAAAACACAAAAGGAGTGGGTAGAATCTTACCGACTCCTCCTCCAACCCAAGCCGCGCGGAGGAAGCGATTTATGGTGAACTGAGCTCGGCCTTTGCGCGCGAGTACGAACGCCGTGTATGCTGGCGGGGTGAGCAGGGAGAACAGTTGGTACCCCTTGTTCATGGACCGCCGCACAAGAAACTCGACGTCCGCTCCATGGAGGCCTTCGGCAGCCATCTCGACAGCAAGGGGGGCGACGTTGAGCTTGTAGTTGGCTGGTAGTGTGTCATACCACGTGATCTGCACGGACCAAGCTTGCCCTAAGGCGGCAATGAAAGGCAAGGCAAACGCCGATCTCTCTTGTTCCCCGACTCTGTGCATCTCCCCGCTGCGACTACAATGTCAGCTTCTCCATCGGTCGATGCGTATGATGCACAAATGCTTGACTTCTCTTCAGACCCCGATGTTCCAATGAACATCACAGGCTCCGCCGAATTTTTCGCAGAAGCGCTGATGGACCACGATGACCACCTTGCTACCTCTACTTACGCCGAACATGCCAGCGTAGAGGTAGACATGGAAGAATACGTCGGCGATAATGCAGAATACGAAATGGCAGACGAAACTGCTGAATATCAGCGCCCTCACGGGGACGAGCTACTAGACATTGAAGTTTACGACGTGTCACACGCACCTACTCCTCTCGTCCCCCCTCAGTCTCTACAGCCATCCGTCGACATCCCGATCAACTCTGCACATCCAGCATCGACGTCGCCAACCGTTTCGGAGCACGCCGCTCTCCCCGATGCCCAGGGCGAGCCGGTGTCGGAGGTGCAACCCGCACCCCCGCCGGCTGACGCTCCCCACGTGGAGCCCTCAGCTTCAGTGGAAATTACTTCTTTCGAAGCGGTAGCTTCGGATTTGGCACATCCTACTGACGCTCCCGCCGAAAGTATTCCCCCTGTCAGTGAGTCCCACGAGCAGCTAGTTGATGCTGCCCGTATCGACGGGCAGCCTTTTGAAACGCCGGCTCCTGCGGACGCGGATGATGAGGGAGAATCCCATGTTCCACCTGTCGCTGAGGAGCACCCTGCGAACTCGGAGGTGGCTCAGCACGAAAACCCAGAGCCACTGACCGCTGAGTCAGCGCATCTTGCAAGCACTGAAAATGGTTATACTAGCGGTCCTCCGGTCCAGGATGAAAAGGCTGCAGAGCAGGCACCAGTGACGGAAGGGGAGACCGTTGATCCCCTCCATATTTCGGATGATGTTTACATCGATCCTCCTCCCGCTGTTTTACTGTCTATTGCCGATCTCCCCGAGCCAGGATATGCGTTGTTTAACCAACCTGATGTGGAGGGCGAATCCACAGATGAATCCGACGACAATCGGAAAGTTTACTCGCTACTTCTTGAGAATCGGCCTACGCTATACTACGAACCTCTGAGTAGCGTCTTTGAGGCGCTACGTCAGGATGAGGGTTTACTCTCTCGCGTTCCCCATAACTTTGAAGGTGAACTCGTACTCGACGCCTACGATCTACAGTTGGCAGTCTCTGAGGTCAGTAATACCTTCGACTGGAACACTGCCACATGCTAACTCTTACGCAGGACAACGTGCATTCACGTGAAATTAGTTTACACGATCTCAACATTTTACACGATGGATCTGACTTTGTAGGACATCTTCGACTTCTCCTTCGCGCTACTGTCCCGCGGTTCATCATTCGATACTATGCACTTCAGGAGCAGATTCAGCGACTAAACATGGCCGCTGAAACAGGGCAAGGAGAGCATGATGAAGGTTTGGGTTGCCTTTCGTCGTCATTGCCTGATAGCTTACACTTGTTGTAACAGAAGATCACGAACACTATGATGGAGGTGAAGAACAACTCCAGTCTCAACAAGAGGGAGCAGCCGACCACCCCTCCCCACACGCCGCGGTCGTTTCCGGAGGTTTGGAGGTACTGCCTATCCTAGAAGTCGAAGAACTCGTCAGGCAACCCCTACTTCCTCCCGAACCGACTGAAGAAACTCCACAAGAGAATTATGAACCGGAGGACCCTTCTGTTGTTCAAGAACCTGCGGCTGAATACCACGAAGTTACTGGGGAGGCAACACATACTCTCGAGGATGAGGACGATTATGAAGGTACCAATGCCGGCGACGAAGACAAATCTGCCAAATCCGACCGTCTAGATGCTGACGAGGTTCACGGTACAGCAGCAGAAGATACTGACGCTGCGCCAGCAGTTACTGGGCAGGAGTCTGAATTCGGAGGCGAACAGACTGAATATTTGAATTTCGTTCAGCCGGAGGAGTATGATGAACGATATGGTGAGGATCTTCCAGAGCGAGCCGGAGGGGCGTCCCCTGTCCAATACGGCGAACCCCTACACTATGAGGAAGAAGGGGAGCAAGATGCATCGACAGCAGTGGATGAAAGCCAGGCTGTTTTACCCGGTTCGGAAGAGGATGAAGAGGACAAGTCTGCGGCTACCCCGATCCCCGCCCACGCAGTCCTTGAACCCGAACCGAGTGAACTCGCTGATGACAACGTCATTAATGAATCGGTATCACGTACGTCTATACATTACGCTGCCTCTCTAATATTACTGATGTACCTTCGAACACCAGCTAAGCGAGAGAAGTCGGTCCCGAGTAGTGAAGAACGCGCGATCAACGAGTCCACGAATGGAGTTGTCCACAGTGAGTGTGCCTCCCGAGCACCTTAGTATGTTTGTCTGATGAGATGCTAGCAGAGCAGGCATCAGGTAACCAGGACACAATTACTGCCCAGTCAAAGATATTCTCCGAAGTCAATGAGTCTGATTCCAACTTTGTTTCGATATTGGAACGTGAAGCTGGTATGATTTTGTTGATTCTCACTTGCACCTACGCTCACAAGTTTAATATAGATGCTGAATTTGACCGAACATTTAACCCTGAACAGAGCGGACAGGAAGGTAGTATTGAAGCCACTCTTCGACAGGATGAGACCTGGGATGAATGGGATGACGAAGACGCCGAAGGGGAGGACGAGGCAGACTGGCTAGATCCAGATGTTGCTTCGAATGAAAGCTCTATCACCCTTTCGAGCAAAGTGTCATCAAAAAGAAGCCACGACGAGGTAGATCCTAGCGAGGACGCATATGAGGAAGATTCTCGACATTCACCAGGTACGTTGTGTGCGTTTCTGCTAGCATCGTGGTTAAATATGTCTCTGCAGGCTCAAAACGGGCGCGCGTCTAATGATATGCCGCATCGCTTCAGTCGGCGGCTTTCTCTACTGCCCTGCCGTGCTTGCCACTGCACAGTGTATGCGCACCCTCGCCCCTGTGCAGTGCTAACTTATTATCTCCGTCCATGTATTCTCCCCCCATCCACACACACCCTTGTTGACATCGCATCCATCAAGCATCCACGAGTAAGGTCAAGTACTTTTCTCCGTCACTGGTTTTTCCGCGTTTTGTCCATCACATTCCCCCACTTGCGTCTCATCTTCTGTTCGCTTTTCGTTGTATTATGACTGACCTTTTTAGCGTGAAATCGAAGGATATCGGGTTGGCATGACATGAGGTTTGGGCACGACGAGGTGGTCGAAGGGTATTACTGGAGTTCTGAAAGCATGTTCGAGTACATTTGACTGCTTTTGCAAGAAATCCATGATTCTTTGTCGAAACGGCAATTACCGGGTGTAGAAACAGTCGAGCGCATGAGTGTATTCGGCTGTGTAATCTCTGCTAGACCACGATCTAACGACTTTCATGTCACTCTAACACTACCGTGAGCGCGTCGCCGACAAGTTCTCTGCCCGCTTGACCGTGAGCCTAGTCTAATCCAAGGTCGTTGTCTTACTCCGGTACACGGATGGCCGACGCAGACACCTGCCGTCTGTGCGCTCAGATCATAGACACACATTTCGGCCCCCTCACGACAGTAAGCATTCGTGTGCCAAACCTGCCCTTCGTTCCTCATCTCTTTTCCAGAAAGTCGCGTCCGCGCTGTTGACCCGAGGTCGGTTATCCCTCCCGCAACTCGTCCGTTTTACCGGGATGAAGCCGCGGACTGTGCGCGCATCCATCATCGTGCTCATACAGCACAACATTCTCTGGCATGCTCATACGGACGACGAAGGTGAAATGCTCGAGTTCAATACGCTCGAGTGTCTCTTGCGGCTGAGGTTTGGACGGTATGCGTGGTTAGCGGAGAACCTCTTTGGTCGAGCGGTACGTCTCCTCCGTGTTTTGTGTGCCGTCCATCATCACAAGAGCTGAGCGGTGGTTATGTCCTTTTTTTCTTTTTCTTTTTCTCCTGTTATCAGGGTGCGGAAATCGTACAAATTGTGTTAGATCACGGAAAGCTTCGACCACCAGATATCGTATCACGACTGTCTCGCTACGATCCCAAAAGTGCGTTCTCTATCATGCCTCGGCTCATACAGCGTGATTCTGACGCTTCTTCCGTATTTTGCATAGGTTCCAGCATGTATTCACAATCATTGTACAAGCTCGTGTCTGAATCATATCTCAAACCATCCACCATTCTCTCACACAATTCACCACGGGACAAACGGATAAAATATGAGGCTGAAGAAAAGGTCAAGATTTCTGGCTTTCCGACTGCCAAGGAGCTTCGGGAGGCCAAGGTGGTTGCTGAGGCGAGGCTTAGGAGAGAAGAGGCGGAGGCAGAAAAGGTTGGATTGGTGTGTGTCTTTTTGGATGATTTTGTCACTCTGAAAAGGATTGATTGGTCAGTTTAGAAGCGGAAGCCAAAGGAACAGCCGAGCGGACGCTCGTCCAAGGTAGGGTTGTTCGTGTCCATAGAATCGCTTGTTCAAAATTGAATCTCTGCTTGGCCGTCTTCGCAGAAAAACAAGGTGGCCGAAGACGTGGTAGATGTGAGTGCTCCGCTATCTTCCCCGGGTAGATATTCAGCGCTTGTAGGACGAAGTCTACTTTCGGGTGAACTTTGACAAGTTCAACATCCATATCCGCAACAAGGTACGATCTCGCGACGTGAATGCCCTGATCTTAAGGTGATAAAGTAGACGTAGCTCATCGAGACCGCTGTTGAAGAACGGTTTAACTGCACCGCCGCTCTAGTTATGAGGGCCACCCTCAAAGCAACCGAGTCGAAACAGAAATCCGTTTCCGAGATACGTTCAGGTACAACAGTCTACCTGCATTTACACACTGTGAACATTGACGTCTTACGCCTTCTTTTTTTCCCCAAGACCCAACTTCTACTGCTGCTATCGGGATGCACATTCCGGACGATGAGGACCTGTCAGAAGGACTTGCGACCAGCTCCAAAAAGCCCTCAAACTCCTCCCTGATAAGAGACTACCTTGGACTCTTGGCGTGTGCAGACAACCCGACGCCAGCTGGCAAAGCGGCGTCCTACGTTAGTCTCTGCGGTAACAAGATCAACGTCGAGTTTGATACCATTAGTAAGCGACTGAGGAGACGTGTATTAGAAGCGGTGACGAGGGAGCGACATGGGGACGATGGTGTGCGGATCGTCAGGCTGTTGTTGGACGTTGGGAAGATGGACGAGAAACATGTGAGTGGTCCTATTCGACCAAGAAGAGAACCTTTTGACGTCTTGCTTGGTCCGTAGATGGCCAAGGTGGCGATGATGGCGAACAAGGACGTCCGACCGCTGTTGTCCGCGCTCTCTTCCGACTTTCTGATATCGACGCAGGAAGTTCCGAGGAGTGCAGACCGCAATCCGACACGAACGTTTTATCTTTGGTGGGTTATACTTGGAACGATGATTATCCGTGTCCTCAGCCTTCTGCAGGCACGTTGACCTAGCAAAAGCGTACTCGGCGTTGCTTGCAAGTCTTTACAAGACGCTGTTCAACATTGGCGCGCGTCGACAAGCGGAGCAAGAAGAGCCCAACGTCAAGGCCGTCCTGATGAAACGGGAGCGGACGGACGTTGCGCAAGACACGAGTCTGTTGACACGCATGGAACGGGAGGTGCTGGCGGAGTGGAAGCGGAAACGGGAGATGCTGGGGGTGTTGGAGATGCGGGTAGAGGAGGCGGTGTTTATTCTGAGAGACCTTGATCTAGGTGGCGGTATGGACGATATGTGAAAAATAGACTGTGGCACGCGCTCTCAAGTTCCGCTGATTCGATGTTCGATTTGCCTTGCCAGACACCTCGAGGCTCACCACAGCCTTGACGTGCCGTGTATCACAAGCAGTACACACAGGGACCAAGCGCTTGCACGAGATGACCACCAACTCCAATCCCCAAGGTCGGGCAAGCTACTCGATCCACGTAGACGTCGAGGGAACGCAGCTCCCTCCCCACCCCGGCCCTGGCTGGACCCGTTTCGTCTGCATCTCGGACACGCACACGCGCAAGTATCGCGTCCCATCCGGAGACGTGCTCTTGCATGGTGGCGATCTGAGCAGTTGGGGACATTCGTCGCAGCTGGCGACGACGATCGAGTGGCTAAAGTCGCTCGATCACCCTGTGAAGATGTGAGTGCGTTGTTCATGTGCGTATACAGGTTCGCTCATGGACTCGTAATCATAGTATCGTCGCTGGGAATCATGATGTACGTGTGGTCCCGATGACCTGAACCGCTCGATATTGAATGGTGTCGATTGGCAGCTGTGTCTAGATCAAGAGTGGGGTCGGTGTGATAGTTGGGGGTTGGAACCTAACGTCTGTCTTGCTGTCTAGCGGTGTGTCGCAAGAGGTTCTGACGACATGAATACAGGTGATCGAACAAACTCGAGCATATGTGCACAGCCAGTCGTCTTTCGGACTGCATTATCTCGAGCACGAGCCCTTACACTTCACGGCGCCGACAGGGAGAGTGTGGAAGGTGTATGGGTCGCCAGTGAGTTGTCCGTTCTCTCGAGCGTGATGGTTTGTGTTGATGGACTCTTATTCAAGGCAGCCCCATTTTATGTTCAGGGTGCTTTTCAATACGACTCTGTAGCAGAAGCCCAAGGTGTGTGCTTGTTGATATGCTGCTGTTTTGTCTGATGCCTCACTTCCTCTAGTAATATACGGTAGGATACCCGACGATACCGAGATTCTTATCACCCATACGCCGCCGTATGAAATACTCGACAAGACGAGGAGAGGGAAGAATGCTGGCTGTGAGACGCTCTCGTCCAGATTGAACGATCTGAAGAATTGTCGATTGCATGTCTTTGGTCACATCCACGAGGCCGCGGGAACACAGGTCGACAAAGCAAGAAACACGGAACTACCTCGTGTGTCGGTCAATGCGGCCATGGAAAGAAACGAGTCAGCGATCGTGGTTGACCTACGAAACTAGGTATCAGAAGTATACTTGAAACACGAATAGTACAGCGACGATAGATATAAATCAAGGACTATCATGAGCTCAGGACCTATACAGCAACTTTGCCTTTCTTTGCGACTTTGATACCCAGCTTGGATTTCAAATCGGGCTTGGGTTTCTTGGCTAGCGGTGCAGTGACGGTGGCCTTTGAGTTGATCAGTTCCCGCGTGGATTCTGGGAGCAGGCTGTGGAGGTCGGGCTCTATCTCGCCTGCTTTTCGTTTGACGGTGACGGGTTGTGACGTCGATGCTTGGGGTGGTGATTCGCTCGAGCTCGATGACTGACCACCTGGTGGAGCCGGCATGGATACCTTTGCGAAAACCTCGCGCACGAGCTTCTCGTCTTCCTCCTCCTCTTCTCTCCGCCGCTGATCTTCCTCCGTCTCTAGATCCTCCACCCGTATGCGCGCAACCAAATCAACAGACTGTCCCACTCGCTCATTTCTGGCGTTCCTGGCACGGATGTCCTGTAGGGCATCGAGAATGTCCATCTCGCGTTTTGCATCGACCGTTCGGTTCTCGAGCGCTTTCATGGGATTGTTCTCTTCTTCTTCTAGCCGTGCGAGACGGTCCTCTTCCTCACCCCCTGTTTCATCCCTCCATGGCTCAAAGTTACGCGATGCACCGTGTTCCGCAGCGTAATCGGTATTCTTTGGGTCTGTTTTGAATGTAATTTCTGCAGAACATAGGATGCTGTAGACGTCCTTAGTGGGGAGCCGAGAATGATGACCAAGACAGCACCCACCACTTGATGTAGAATCGAAAGATCTTGATGCCATAATAATCTTCTCCATCAACGGTCTCTTTACGCGCGTTGAACTTTTTACCCTTGTAGATATACTCTCCACAGGTGTTGCATCGCCTATGTATCTGGTCAGTGATATGAGACGGGCGAGTGGTGGGTAACACTCACATCGAGAAAGGCGCCATGAGACGGACGACCTGTTGGGAGTTCTTGGGCCCTTTTCTTCGGGGGATGAGCGAAGGATCAAAGTCCGGGGGGAAGTACTTGTTCAATACTACAACATCGTCAGCAAACGTTGCCTGCACAACGTCCAGAACACAAACCCTTTCGTTCAGACATGGTTGTGGAACGGAGAGAAGGAGTGGATGGTTGTGCTGACTAATGCACACCTCTGATGAACGCGTTGTAAAATTCTGGCCACCGGCGCGCTACGGTCCTTACCACGTCTTTGCTCGTCGCCCCGCCCGCCCTCCCATCGCTACAATTCCTCGTCCAAGGGAAACATGGCAGTACAACTCAACAAGACTCTCATCAACGCTCGCCTAAAGAGCATCTATGACGGCTGGAACGTGCGTATGTTGTCTTCTTTGTGCGCCGTGCATACCCTAACCTTCATCGCGGCCGCTCTCCAGAATGCGAGTCTCAATGACGACCTTGGCGCAGTCGCGAACGCAGAAGCGCTCTTGTTGCTTTCCGGGGATCCCGCGGCCGAGGATGAGCCCGTTCGAAAAGGCACGGCGTTCCAAGTGAGTCGGGCGTGGGTCCCGTCAGCACGGTAGCTGACTTAATGCGCTCTCCCACAGACATGGTTACTGGGCTTCGAGTTCCCCTCGACTTTCTTGCTTTTTGCAAAGGAGAAACTTCTCATTCTGTGCTCGGCGAGTAAAGGTACGCGTTGGACCTGGATGCCCCGCGTCGTCGTCCTAACACGCGTTTCCAATGTCGTAGCCAAAGTCCTACAGCAAATAAAAGACGGGAATCCGCCGGTGCCGATCGAGATCTTGATTCAAGCCAAGGCGAAAGAACCACCGACGGACGCCCTCCCCAAGTTCATCGAGGCCTATTCGACGTACACGCGTGTTGCCACACTCGTCAAAGAAACGTACCACGGAAATTTGATCAATGAATGGAATCAAGGTATAGATAAGCTCGCGAATAAACCTGAACAGGTTGACATGGCCCCGGCACTCTCGACTGTGATGGCGGCCAAGGACGAAGACGAACTAGTGAGACTACCGATCGATATGAGGTGATGCTTGTGTTCTTATGTTGCTCCGACAGAAAATTATCCGCACTGCTGCGAGCCTGACGTCGACACTACTCATTCACCACATCGTGCTCAAGCTGGAGACGATACTAGACAAGGAAGCTAAGATCACGCACGAACAGTTCGCTGGCCAAATCGAGTCGCGGATAGGAACAGGGGATGGGGAGGGTGCCAAAGGCCCCGATATGAAGGTGTGGAGCAAGGGACGTGGGCTGAGCGATGTGCGTTCTCGTTGTCGTGCGTGTCCACGTGGTGCTCATGAAATCCCATGCAGGTCGATTGGGGGGCGACAGAGTTCTGTTACACTCCCATTATCCAATCTCGGTCTACAAGCACCGGCTACGACCTTCGTTCCACTGCAGAATCGTCGACAGATCTCATAGCTCACAAGGGCGTATTCCTCATCGCCGTTGGGTTGCGCTACAAAGGCTATTGCGCAAACCTTGGGCGTAGTATCATCGTTGATCCCTCAAAGGTCAGCGCGGGTTTTCGCTTCACTTGGTAGCAGTGCTTGACTCTGCCACAGGAACAAGAAGAGATTTACAATCTTTTGGTCTCCCTACAATCCGAGGTCGTACGAGAAATGAAGGACGGAAAGACGCTGCGCGATATATATCAGTTTTCCGTGGAATATATCCGGGATAAGAAGCCAGACCTGGAGAAAAACTTTGTCAAGAACCTGGGTTCAGGTGTACGTCCACTTAATGTTTTAGTTTCGGAAGATCGGGGGAAGTTGACCGAATTGTAGATTGGTATCGAGTTTAGGGACTCGGCGTATCTTCTCTCACCTAAGAACGGGCGCCAACTCAAGACGAGCATGGTGTTCAATTTGGTGTTGGGATTCTCCGATCTCGTGGACGAGTCTGGAAAGAAGTAGGTCTTCTTCTTCATTTCCGACGATCGCATCATGACGCATTCGGGTTAGGTACGCATTGCACCTCGTCGATACGGTCCGAGTTGGTCCCGACAAGGCGACGTTTCTCACCGACGGCGTCAAATCATCAAAAGAAACGCTCTTCTTCCTGAACACAGCCGAGGAGGAAGACGAAAAGCCGTCGAAAGCTGCCAAGGCACCTCCGACGAAACCTGTCGTCAACGGTTCACCTGTAAAGAACAAGACCGTTGGCGGAAAAGTATTGCGTAACAAGACGCGCAGTGCCGCTCAAGAGGAAGTGCTGCACACGACGACCGCCAAGATCAAGGAGCGTCAATCGGAGTTGCATGGACGCTTGCAGGCTGCTGGTCTTGCCAAGTATTCGGAGGAAGGAGGTGGGTTTGGTGAGAAGGAGGGAAAGGGGTGGAAGCGGTTCCAGAGCTACAAGGGTGAGGGTGCGTTGCCAAAGGAAGCGGAGACCTTGCGGGTGAGTGATCGGACATGTGGCGTACCTTGGGATGTTCATGTTGAGACGACTCAAAGATATTCGTCGACCGCAAAGCTCAAACGATCATCCTGCCTATGCACGGGTTTGCAGTCCCCCTCCATATCAACACTATCAAAAATGTCAGCAAAAACGACGAGGGCGACTATACGTACCTTCGCATCAATTTCCAGACGCCTGGTCAACTTGCCGGAAAGAAGGACGAGACTGTATGCGCTCCATTCTTCCATACGTTGTACATGCTAATGCGGCATTCAATACCTAGCCCTTCGAGGATCCTGACGCGACTTTCGTCCGTTCCGTCACGTATCGTTCGTCAGACGGCCACCGCTTTGACCAAATCTCGAAACAGATTACTGATCTGAAGAAAGAGGTCAACAAGCGAGAACAACAAAAGAAGGAGATGGCGGACGTCATTGAGCAAGACGTCCTGTTAGAGCTCAAAGGCAGGAGACCTCACAAGCTCCCTGAAGTGTTCGTGCGGCCTGCTCTCGACGGAAAACGATTACCGGGCGAAGTCGAAATTCACCAAAACGGTCTACGATACCAATCGCCTATGGGCTCCCAGAAGATTGGTAGGTTGTCAGCGGATGGAATGTACATGGATCGGCTGACCATGTTTGGGCAGACGTATTGTTTAGCAACATCAAACATTTGTTCTTCCAGCCGTGTGACAAGGAGCTGCTCGTGATCGTTCATATTCATCTCAGGGCACCTATCATGATTGGAAAGAAGAAGGCACATGTGAGTGGGAGTCGTTACCCTGTCTATCTCTCATCCTCATCAAGCGTGATCTAGGATATCCAATTCTTCCGAGAGGCCTCCGACGTTCAGTTTGATGAAACGGGTAATAGGAAGCGGAAGCACCGTTACGGTGACGAGGATGAGATCGAGATGGAACAACAAGAACGAAAACGGAGGCAGATGCTTAACAAAGAGTTCAAGCTCTTTGCGGAGCGAATCGCAGAGGCTGCTTCAACTTCAGTACGCTGGACTGACTTGCCATTGACCGGATCCTGACTGGATTGTGAACAGACCGGAGAAACTGTCGAAGTTGACATTCCTTTCCGAGAGTTGTCGTTTGAAGGTGTCCCTTTCCGCACGAACGTTCGGCTACAACCTACCACCGAATGTCTCGTCCACCTCATCGACCCTCCTTTCCTCGTTGTCACTCTCAACGAGATCGAAATTGCATCCTTGGAACGTGTTCAATTCTCCCTCAAACAGTTTGATCTCGTCCTCATTTTCAAAGACTTTACGAAAACGCCGCTCCATATCAACTCGATACCGAGCGCTCAACTGGACGATGTCAAGAATTGGCTCGAGTGGGTCGTTCTCTTGGAACTATCCTTGTGTGTATACTGATCTCTACGTGGGGTGACGTATCTAGCTCTGTCGACATTCCATTGAGCGAGGGTCCTGTCAACTTGAATTGGGGACCGATCATGAAGACGATCAACGAGAGTCCGTACGATTTCTTCCAGCAAGGCGGATGGAGTTTCCTCGGTGGTGGTAATGCAGAGGTGTGGTTTCCATTTCATTGTGCAAACTAATTGGGGATGCTGAATGCGTGTCCGTTGTCGACAGAGCGACGCTGAGGAAGAATCGGACACCGAGTCCGAATTCGAAGCAGACCCTGAGGACCTCGTCTCTGAAGAGAGTAGTGTCGAGGAGAGTAAC
Source organism: Boletus huronensis (assembly GCA_038093155.1). Lineage (NCBI taxonomy): Eukaryota > Fungi > Basidiomycota > Agaricomycetes > Boletales > Boletaceae > Boletus > Boletus huronensis. The sequence continues at coordinate 4,134 of JBBPRS010000020.1, read as the reverse complement.
TATGATGGGTCGGACGCGAGCGACGATTCGGGGAGTGCATCGTATGACGATGTGAGCGACGATGGGGACGATTGGGATGAGCTTGAGCGCAAGGCGGCCAAATGTACGTTGTCGTGTTTTGGTGTGCGTATTGATGTGCGTATTGACGCGGGGTTTCGCATTGCAGCGGACTCGAAGCGGGCAGATGCTGCCAAGGCACGCGGAGATTCGGACGATTCGGATGACGATAGACCGAAGAAGAAGAAAGGGGCTGCTGGTGCAAAGGGTGCAAAGGGCAAAGCGAATGGGAAGCGGTGAGCGTTGTGATGAGACGTGCGTCTGGTATTCCATTGCTCTTTCTTTCTTTCGTATTCTTTCTTTCGTATTTTGTTGTTGTTTTCTGTAATACTATTTCAGCCGAGCACACTGACGCTTCAGTGAGGGGGGGGGGACTTGGCCGAGAACCTGGTGAGGACCAATCAGGACTATTGTCAACTCTTCAGAACAGCGGGATCAACGACAGCGCACCCTTCTTGCTGGTCTGAATCGCATGAAAATGCTCGCGCACATACAGTGGAGCTAATGCAAGAGGCTCTGGAGGAAGTATCCCACTTCGCGGGTGGCTCATCTGTTTGAACAACCCGAGGTTGTGATGATGGGGATGGTCATCCGATCAGCTGCATGACCCCGCGGGATGAGCATACTGATAATATCGTGCTTATTCTGAAGGACAGGTACTTCATCACACTATTGAGACCTCCAAAGAACCACGCTCACCAACGTTCGTCTGACTCCAGCCCCGTTGAAATCACAACGATATATACACTCGGACCACCCAGCGTTCAATGTCCATCCCATCCACGGTCCGCCTTCACGATCGTATCGAATCCCATCTCCTCGTCCACCCTCTCTGGAATACCCTTGGGGTCAATTTCCAGACTGAGTAGGGCCCGCGTAGGGCGAGCAGTGCTCCCAACTTGGACGTCAGCCTGTTCTCTCTCTCTGCATGTTGCGCTGTAGATGCCTGGGGAGAGTCGGTTTTTGGGGGGGACCAGGATGAGTCGTCAAAGCAAGCAAGAGACGAACGCGCGCAGCCTTCCGCACACGGACAGCGCTCGACGGCGTCATGGGCTTTGCGCACAATCTCGGACGCGTGACGTTCGAGGCCAGCGTCACATACATGAGCGCTAGCAATTGAACCTAGCCTACCATGATCGGAACCTTGCGCCGAGGCACCACGCTTGCCCGAGGCGTCTTAAAATATAAACTTACATCTGAATCGAATGGCTCAACGAGATCCACACCACGCGGTCGATCCCACCTTGCTTCGCTGGCCTCGACGCGACGACCTTGTACTCCTCCGCCACCAACGCGAACTGGTTCATCCACGCGTGACACACAGAGTGGATCGCTTCGGCTGGTCGTCGGCCTTTCAAGGACCGTGTGAGGACTAACTTTAAGGCTCTGGGACATCGAGCCAGAATCTGGTGCCTCGGCGTTCCCAGGGAGGCGTGTCGTGACGTCGATGATGTCCAAGATGCACTTGTTACTGCATCTCGGATGTGAGTGGGTGTTGTAGGGCAGCTCATACCTGATTTTGTAGAAACCTGATGGATCGCCTGAGATGTGTCGACGGTGCCAATCGACTTACCATACACGACCGTGACCACGTCCACCCCTAGAAGCAAACTCGGTCATGAACATGCGACTTCGACCTTATTGACGAAGGTCTGATGCATGTCTGCTGACTGTCAGTATTGTGAGGGTTGCTCTTCGTACCAATGGTTTCGATATCCCTCCCCTAACTGCCATTCTGTGAAGTTCACCATTCGACGACCGTTTGCTGAAACACAGGGAACGAAGATGACGGGCGCGGTGTCAATACCACAACAATTTACTTTACTGGAACTGAACCGTAATTCCCTTCCCTCTACGCAGCTTATAATACTACTTTGCTCGAGTATCTGATAGCAATTGTTAGATGCCACTGTGCTCCAAGGGTTACACCAGAGAAAATCTCAGCTCGTGGCAACTATCATTACAAGAGTGGTCAACCACATCGACGGTTTCAACCTTCACCGTCCGTCGCGTCAAGCCGACCTATGACGGTCATTTACTGCAATAGATGCAAGCATCACCTCATATCAATCGGTAGTCTCACTAGTTCGTCTTCGTCCTTGACCGCCATCCCAGTCGAGAGTGCCAGGGCCATGTCAACCCGTCCAGGTTTATTCGCGAGCTTATCTATACCTTGACTCCATTCATTGATCAAATTTCCATGGTACGTCTCTTTGACGAGTGTGACAACACGCGTGTATGTCGAATAGGCCTCAATGAACTTGGGGAGGGCGTCCGTCGGTGGTTCTTTCGCCTTGGCTTGAATCAAGATCTCGATTGGTACCGTCCCTGATGTGTTGTAGGACTTTGGCTACGATATTGGAAACTTGTGTTAGGACGACGACGCGGGGCATCCAGGTCCAACGCGTACCTTTACTTGCCGAGCACAAAATGAGAAATTTCTCCTTTGCAAAAGGCAAGAAAGTCGAGGGGAACTCGAAGCCCAGGAACCATGTCTGTGGGAGAGCGTATCAAGTCAGCTACTGAGTTGGCAGGACCCACGGTCAACTCACTTGGAACGCCGTGCCCTTTCGAACGGGCTCAACCTCGGCCACGGGATCCCTGGAAAGCGACACGAGCGCGCAATGTATAGTCCTTCGCGGCGTTCACCGACCGGCGGCGCAGGTCGAGAACTTGTAATCCCACGGTGTTCTAGAAGCGTCGTTCGGATCACTTCCCAAGCTATCACTCGTGCTTGACTCATATTTCGGCTTTCTTGGCCATTACCGCAATGAAGGCCGCCTTCAAGAAACAAATCGGACGCCTCCGATCCCGCATCGCCAGTAGAGACTCGTCCCCGGCACCTGCCCAGCATTCCGATGTACCCAGCATGCAACCCAGCGCAGTCCCTAGCGACTTGAGCATTCTCCTAACGCAAGACTTGAATGACACCGGTGCTCTCGCTCTCGAGACCCAGCACGCAAATTCAGATACGTCCGAGCACCAGGTCATAGGCCCTGTCTCCCTTGAGCCATGCTCCGACAACTCGAGTGCTGCCAACATGCAGGCGAAAGCTTCGGGTGTCGCCGACTTCATGCAGGACGTCGACCCGGAGCTTATGAAGAAGTTTGGACGATTCAGAATTCTCGTCATCGGCAGGGCGAATGCCGGTAAGACGACCATCCTTCAGAGAATCTGCAACTCGACGGAAAATCCGGAGATCTTCAATGATCAAGGGGAAAAGGTACGGTCGAATAAGCTGGGATATGCTGGATGCTAATGCCATCGACATGTGATCAGGTTGATTTTGTGATCGAAGGGTCCAGGGAGGTGAGTGTCATAGCTACTGTGAATGTCATCAAGTGCCATCTCGCCTTTCACAGCGAGGACTCCATGACATCAATCATGAAATGGTCTTCAAGAGCAATGAGAGATTTGTTTTCCATGACTCTCCTGGTTTTGAGGCTGGCCATGAGGATGAGTTTAAGAAGATGAAGAACTTCATCAAAGACCATGCCAGTACAACCTTCCTCAAGAAGCAGATCCATGCCATATGGTGAGTGGGTATATTGTATTGGATGATAACTATTACTCCAATATGATCAGGTACTGCATCCCAATGGATCAATTTCATCGTGCTGTCAGTGCTGCTGAGGAGAGATTTTTTGGTGAATGTGACACTAGGAATGGTGATGAATTCTTGTTGATGATGTGTTCTGAGCTGATTGGTTTGGGTCTAGTGCCAGTTGTGGTGCTGTTCACTAAATGTGATGCTCTTGTAACACAGGCATTCCAGCCTGAAGACTTGCTATTACCTCTAGAAGATCAGCTTATGAGGCAGAGGAAGTGTGCTGATGACATTTTTTCCCAGAGAAATATATGGGGGGATCTTTGCAAGATGAAATTTCCTCCACAGGCATCTGTAAAGCTGGAAAGTTTGTACATAAATGCTCTCATCTCTATTCTATTCTATTGATTATATTACCAGGGATGGATACATCTGATGCAGGATGTAACATGTTGTTGGAACAAACTGCAGCTGCATTGAATGATGCCTCATTGCAGATGTTGTTGATTACAGCACAACAAAAGAATATT